>JAUJYV010000443.1:0-42878 GCA_033995625.1 Ophyiulus pilosus
CCGAAATGGCATTGGAATGTCAAGGACTACCCTATGCGAAGCATGGCATTCCAATGCCATTTCGGACCGCCGGCGCTGTTTCTCGTTTTCGTTTCGTTAACGTTCGGATGGCTCAAACTCTCTAATGATAGATATTAAGAGAAGTTTGTCTTTTTTTTTTTCGAAAAACAAGTCATTATAAAAGATTTTGAAATTGTTTATTATAACAACATGAACACATGCATTTATGCTATTGAGATAAAATGATGTTCCAAGTAATGCAATCAGTTATCTTACAATTCCTTTTGTACAAAATATAATACAATTCACAAACAAAAATTAAAGACTTATGGTCAAGTACATCATTCTCACCAAAAAACAATACTCAAATTTTTGAAAAGATAAATGTGGTTTAGATGATATGTAATTCTTTCCAAATTTATCTTGTAAATGTGTAAATGAAACGATGTCTAAGTCGCTACTGACGTAGGAGCATTCTCCTGAAATTGGGTACGACCCCCCCCTACCATATGGCATTTATTTGCTGACTGTAGGGTACTGAGTTGAATTGAATTGAAAGAATTTTTCATTAACTTTTCTTAAAACGACAAGCATTTTGTCGAGACTTGTCAGAACTATTGTATATCAAAACAGCATTACAATACATTTCATTTAAACGTATTTCACGCAGTTTGATTAGCATATTTCGGCAATGCATTCACAAAATAGTGAGTTTAATTGATGGATACAGATCCCGAAACAAGTGGCATAATTTCAAATTTTTCTTATAAGCTATCAAACCTAATGACTAATTAAATTTTCGCAATTTTTTTGTGTTTTACCATTGATACTTAATTCGATAGTTTTTTTTAATGTAGTTCTCAAACAACTTTTCGATGCATACATCAGGGATCCCTCTTCTTCCTAAACCCAACCCAGGGATTTTCTATTAGCACAGAACACCAAATTTGTTCTTTAAAGAATCATCTTAAACCTCATTAGTTCTAGTAAATACTTTTCTATTTATTGGTCATTTTAGCTGTGATAACCTCTCTAAACTGAGACAAAATCTTGTTCTCCCTCTTCGCTCTTTCTTCCTTGTTAAACATGGCCAACGCTCGTTTTTCGTCAGCACTGTAAATCTGGTTTTCTTTACGTAAACGCACAGCTTCCATGCGGCGATGCCTGTAAGTATTTTAAAACATTATTTTAAAAAATGAGTTTGACGATTAATAGCACGAAGGATGTTTGTTTGTTTGCACACCTGCTTCCACTCATCACGTATCCCACAGATTCGAAGGAATCGATTTGATCACTGGTAAGTCCAATTTCACCTCTTCTTGGTATTCTTTTCCCTTCAGCCACAAACGCGGCCATGGCAGCACCTTCTCCGGGCAGCAAAGCCTTTCCATATCTTTGAACAAAAAAGTAGAATTAATAACTTGCTGTTACAATTTTCATGATATGTGCATTATAATTTTAAGCAGAATCTTACTCTTTCGTCGTTAACTGAACAGTAGCTTTTGGAAGTGGTCCAACAACTTTCTCTGCTGGTTCTTCTTCACCCTCTTCCTCCTCATCTTCTTGACCTTAAAAAAAATGGTTGTAATTTTTTTTGCAAATGGAATTTGGGGATTGAAGCAATTGTAGACGACTTACTTCGTTTTTCTACCCAAATTTCAGGTTCACCGGCATCAGAGCTGTCCCCAGAAGCATCTGAATCGCTACTCTCAGAACTTTCCTTCTTCTTGCTTTTCTTAACCTTTTTTGGTTTTTTCGATTTCTTGGCACTCTTTTTGTGTTTTTTATGCTTTTTATTCTTCTTGCTGGACTTTTTATCTTTCTTTTGCCCATCTTCTGTGAAATGTTAAAATGAATTTTTAATAACCAGTTTTCAAAAATGGAATCCACCAAAACTTTTCCTTTACTAAGGAAAGATTATTAATAGAGGTCCCTGTGCACTTTAAAAAAACCCTAAGAAGCATACTTTTCGTGCCATTTCCGTTGCATTCGCCGAGACCTCTCCGGAGTTTTCTACCATCGTCCTTTTCATTGCCCGAAAATTCGTCGGAACTAAAAAGAAGGAAGTTCGGCATCAAATCCACGCATCTCACAACCTTTACGTTTCCTTAAGCGTTTCAACAAAAATCGGATAAATAATACTTACTCTTCGATTTTTTCAGGAGAATCTGCCCAAACTTCCGAGTGTCCTTTGAGCCCAATAATCTCGCGTTCCAATCTCCTTCTGCAAAGCAATTTGATTAATATCAAGCACATCCAACAACTGTCACAGATCATCCTTGATCATGATGGGTTGTGTTAACATAATTACCTATACATGAGCTCATCGGACTGAACATCTCTATTCCTCCAAGCAGAATGATGCCCGGCTGCATGCCTCCTGTCAGTGGTGAATTCATCCGGCGATTGGGACTGTCTTTTCTCCAGAACTGATCGTGGTGGAGGACTGTTTGACCATCTTTTATCGTGATGTCTGAAGCTACTCTCCCCAGCATTACGTAATGGGGAACGAGATCTGGATTTGAAGCTGTTGGGCTCGGGAAGCTGTGATCTGGGCTTATGACCATATGCCTGAGCTCTAAATTTTGCTATGCTCGGGGAATGAGACCTGGAACGAGGTCTTTGCCTAGGTTTTGATATGTTTGGCGATGGAGACTTGGACTGCGACCTGGCTCCTTTGTGCGCTTTTCGCATTTTACTTGAGGTGGGGGATTTTCTGGAATGCCGAGACCGAGAGATCGATCTGGATCTGGATCGAGATCGAGATGATGATTTGGTCATTCTGGGCGCAGAGGAAGATCCTGCAGTGGATATAAACCTATCCTTCTACAAAGACAAGTCAACCTAGTCTTAAAATCAACACCCTTAAAACCAGCACGTTGGCGTATCTAATGTACTTTTTTAGATTGGAAACTATAATAATGCTCACCTGTCAAAAATGTAGTCCTTGAAACTGTAATCCACCTAAATTTAAAAACTCAAGTACAGAAATATTAGCAAGATATGAAAATTACGGTAAAACTTCGTTGAAATTCACATCAGGAAGCGGCCATGCTGGATTCTTATAGCGCTCTACCTACAAGACTTATCAAAGAACTACGCTAGTACGCATGCGCAAACATTTCACTTTTATATAGACGCGCATAGCTTAGCGGTGCACGTGGTTGTCTAGTTGCTGCTTGTTTGAGTGATTTTATTTGAAAAATACGGTAAGTCATATATTAGTTATTATCTTAATAATGCAAGGTGTAAATTACAAGTAACATGTCTTTACTGTGATGCTAAACTATCCTTGCCCTCATAGAAGAAATTAAATCTTATTTAACAAATAAGTAGGCATAGGCACGTTGTACTTTAAACCCATGTGATAATCTTTGTTCATGATGGATATGGTTCTATTTCTCAGTTTAGTATTGCAATTTAAAATGTGCTGGTTTGGTTTGCATTTTCACATAATTTTAAGTTGAAAATACATGTAGTCAACTGCCTATAGAAAGTCTGCTCCAGCCCGTGTTAGCCACATGCGCGTGCTAGTTAGGTTTAACTAGAAATTTCTATCTTACCAATTTATACACTTTTATTTAGATGGCTGAATCCAATAGCTCTTCCAAAAAACGGAGGAGCAAACATAAAGAGCTAGGGGTAAGTGTGGATGCCTCTTTATTAATGCTTAGTTTTGAGAATTTCAAAGAAAAATGTGAAAAAACGTGCATTTTTGTCTAGGAATTGCAACTAGAAGGAACTTTCCATTTGACACCTTCAACAAAAGAAGTAAAACTTGAATGTGTCGATTGGCCCTTACTGTTAAAGGTAATGAACATCTCAATATTCATCAGTTTGCGTTTTTTATGTATTTGTGATCAAACAATAATAATTTTTTTTTTCAGAATTTTGATTCTATGAATATTCGTAGTAATCACTTCACTCCTCATTCATGTGGTTCATCTCCTTTGCAAAGAGAAATTACTGAATATATCAAGTAAGTGATTATTAAAACAAACTTTATGTCTTGCATTAATATTTTTACATTTTTTTTTTTAAATATTTCATTATTACAATTAACAGTCTGTCTTATTTACATTTTTTTTTATTCCAGGTCTGGATATATAAATTTGGACAAGCCTTGCAATCCATCTTCCCATGAAGTTGTAGCTTGGATCAAACGAATTCTTCGGGTAGAGAAAACCGGCCATTCTGGTACTCTTGATCCAAAAGTCTCAGGGTGTTTAATCGTGTGCATTGATAGAGCTACTAGGCTTGTTAAATCTCAACAAAGCGCAGGCAAGGAATATGTGGGACTTTTGAAATTGCACGGTCCTGTTGAAAGCGAAAAGCAAGTTGCAATGGTATGTAAAATCCTTCTGTAAAAACTTGATGTCGTGCTTCGTTTGTGGTATCAACCTAAAACTTTAATAACATATTGAACTTTAATAATTCTCCTTTGCATAATGTTAACAGGCACTAGAGACACTAACAGGTGCCCAGTTTCAACGTCCTCCGTTGATCTCCGCTGTGAAAAGACAGCTGCGTATTCGCACGATCTACGAAACTAAGCTGTTGGATTTTGACCAAACAACAAATATGGGTATTGTAGAATAACTATTCACATATAATGAATATTAGAGAGTTTGAGCCATCCAACGATAACGTTAACGAGAAATAGCGCGGGAAGTCCAGACATTCCAGTCTGCCAGCGCTGTTTCTCGTTATTGTTTGATGGCTCAAACTCTAATGCATTATGTTCATATCTTCAAGTGTTCATTAGTGTTTGTATTCACAATTTGCTATGATTTTTGTAATTTTTTTAGTTATGTTTTGGGCCAAATGCGAGGCGGGTACTTACATTCGCACATTTTGCGTTCACCTCGGGCTGTTGTTAGGAGTCGGAGGACAAATGCAGGAGCTACGTCGGGTCCGTTCGGGAATCCAGTCGGAACAAGTAAGTTTTTATTGTGGACTTTTTCTTAAAAGTATTAATCTCTGGTCTCAAGTATTAATCGCCTGGTCTTATAATTATACATACAACTTCGTTAATTATAATCCGGCTTGCTATTAACGACTTCACTTTGCCAATAATAAAGATTTTAATCAATTTTATAAAGTTGTTCACATGATACTCTTTAAAATTTGTTTTCCAGCCAATGCTCAAGTGGCATCTAATATAAATATATGCTAAAAATAAATATTGATTTAAACCCTGCTTAAAAAGAGTATTTTATTCTTTGATAAATGCCTTTTAACAGCTGCAAAAGGATAGCTTGAATATGTCACAACCTTGAATTTTTTTAAATATATTTTTAGGACAACATGGTCACGATGCACGACGTGTTGGATGCTCAGTATGTGTATGACAACCACAAAGACGAGTCGATGTTGAGGAAGGTAATCCAACCTCTAGAAGCCCTGCTTGTATCGCATAAGCGCGTCATTGTTAAAGATAGTGCGGTAAGATCATTTATTAGTTGTCTCCCTAATATCGTTAGCAATGCCTTTTATTTGGAACTTATCCCTTTTTTGTGTTGTTTTGCGCAGGTTAATGCCATTTGCTATGGTGCCAAAATAATGTTACCTGGTGTGTTGCGGTACGACAATGGAATCGAAGTGAACCAAGAAATTGTTATTGTAACTACTAAAGGTGAAGCCATAGCTTTAGGTGAGTATCTTTTAGATATTTTATACAAATGAAGATTTGAATATTTCGTGCACCTAGAAAATGCAAACAGATTTGTTTATGGATTTCTAAATCATTTTTTCTATCCTTTTGTCCTATTGCAGCCATTGCCTTAATGACCACAGCAACAATAGCTAGCTGTGATCATGGTGTTGTTGCAAAACTTAAGCGGGTAATAATGGAAAGAGAAACATACAAAAGGCAATGGGGTCTAGGCCCAAACGTAAGTTGAAAGTGCAGAAGATGTGGTATGGTATTATCATTGATTGTGTCCATAGATGAGTTTTGAACAAATATTTTGAATTTGAATTTAACAAAATGGGATTGTTTTTGTGTCATATTCACACTCATCCTCCAAAAGTCTGAACAAATTAACAGTTTCTTCAACAACGACAAATTACCTAACTAAATTATCGAAAATGTCTACGTTATCACGTGATGTCCATACCACCTCTCTGCCACTAATTTCTATTGAACATTGTTACCCATACATTTTGTGGGTAATATGTTGGTATGCTTATTTTCTCATTATTAACACATTTTTCATTATAAAAATGTCCTTATTATTATTTGTAGGCTACTTTGAAGAAGCAGATGATAAAGAATGGTCTTCTTGATAAACACGGGAAGTCCAACGAACAAACTCCAGCAGGCTGGGCTGAATCATATACTGAATATGGGTTAGTTCCTTTCTTTCCAGTTTATTGGACGGGTGTTGAAAATTTTTGCATTGCATTTTTACCGCATCCATGATATCCATGTACCTGCATTTTAAGGTATTATGGTGGAAAGGACCCGTTAAATGGGGCATGTTTCGAATAATGTTTAAAGAAACAATTTTTAAATTATTGAAAATGTGTAATTTTTGTAAATTGACGGTTTCTATTAAACATACTAAGCTTGTGTGGATGTTAAGCTCAACCCACCTGGAAATTTGATTATTAATAGAGAGGAAGAAGCATGACCGTATCCAATTTTTAGAGGAACTACCCTGCGGAAAAACCGCTACACAGTTTAGTTTTCCGACCTCCCTTTGCCACCCCCCTCCCTCCCGTGACCACCTTTGTGTTTCTATTAAACATTTTCCATCAGGCTCATTGGGATTGGGATTTGTATTTTGGTAATTTTTAATATAAAGGAAAAGAGGACCTTTCTGTGCCCAATTTTCAGAGGAACTATCCCGGGGAAACACAGTCTAGGTACCCAACCAGGGAATTGACCCGGCTCTCCCGATTGAAAGGCCAATAGCGTAACAACTACTTAGGTGTCTGGATTAAACATGAATTAAATGCGTCAGTTGCAATCTTATTGCCTTTACTTACTTTTACGTTTAATTAGTCTTCCTACGTAAGAAGTTTATGACCTTCTAGGCGCGTGAAAGACTTCTTAATAATGTTTCACTGCAGTTTATCGTTAAAAAAAAAACACTGCATAGCTTACAATTGCTCTATTTTTCTATTTGTGTTAATAGGGCGAAACCTAAGCTCCAAACTACTCCTAGTACTTCGGAAATAGAAGTAACAGCAGACGACTCTAAAAAGGTTAACTTGAAGTTTTACCTGTTTTTCAATACAATTTTCCATTGTGACGAACACATGCTTATTAAATGCTTGTTCAATTTCTGTTCAGAGGAAACGCAGTGAAGCTGCATTATCTTCAGAAGGAGAATCCTCGCCAGACATTCCTGAGGATGTTAAGAAATCCAAGAAGAAAAAGGATAAGAAGAAGAAGAAAGAAAAAATGGAGGAAAGTGTTGTGTTAAGTGAAGAGGATGCTGATGTGGTATGTGGATAACATAATTTAACATTATTCAGAAATTTGGCATGAAATACTTAAAAGAATACTTCCACTTTGTAGCCTGAAACTGTTGAGAAGAAGAAAAAGAAAAAATCCAAGAAATCAAAGAAAGATGATTAATCATTTTTTTTGTCAGTGTTTTGAATTTTTTATTTTACGATACTTTCAATATGCAATAGCGAATTGATGGTAATTGTTGTATAAATTATTAAAAATTATTTTAAACTTTCATACACAACCTGCTAAATTAAGTGTGCTTTGCTTTAAAAATACAGATAGTTTTATATCTGCTTTGTGGGTGTGAATTTTCAAAATTGTCTTAATTGTTTAGAAATTCAGTATTTTTGGATTGATTATAAAAAATGAGGGAGAAATTAGTTTATGGTAAGCAAGTTCTATACTCTCGTTTTGTTTTATGAAATATAAATGTGGCAAGCGATAAACAAAACAAATTGAAATACAAAACTTGCAAATAAGTTACCAATCGTTCCTATTTTGTTGTGTGGGAATTTTTCGTTCCTAAATAAACAGTATTCTTAAATTAAAGTTAGCAGCAGTCAGAAAAGCATTCTATTAATTCAAAACATCCATAGAAATTGTGCTTATAGAAATTTTTCCTTTATAAACTTCATGCACATGACAATTTTAATACCGGTACTTCTGCTGTTAACAATTTATGCAACGATTGCCGTTATTCATTTTTGTATACATCCTCTGTTACTTTTATTTTAATTAAATCACGACAATATTTCAATTCGTATAGTTATTTCTTATATTTAGAGTTTAGACCGCTAGCATGCATATCATCTGTGAAATATTCTTTCATCTTTACGGCAATAAATTGCCTTTTGCGTTCGGATAAATATATTGTTTGGGCATTTTTCAAAGGATTGGAACAATTTTGTAAGTGTTAACTCTTGTCGTATTGACGGCATATAGGTATCAATCTGAAGAAGTCTGGGATTATGCTAAAAGAAGTTTATGCTGTAATTTCTAGTCTGCGATGGAAATTTTCGTTAATCTGAAAAATGATAAAAAAACAACATTTTTTTTTGATCTAGCAAATTTTAAAGACATTTAGGAAAAATATTGTGGTAATTTTCGTGTGAGGGATACTTCAAAATTGTATGATCAATAAGCTTTGTTTTACCCTATTTCAACATCTCTAAAAACGGGTCATAATGAAGTATTTGATAAATATATTGATATTTTCTTGGAATCAAAGTTGTTTTTTTGGGTTAGCGATGCTGACATTAATATCATCCTATGATGATGAAATACGATATATACTTGCATGAATTTTTTGTAGGAAATTTACTGGATGCCCTGTTTTAGAACATTGACCTAAAATTATGGTAAATTAATTAATTTCTGTGAAGCAGCACGATTTTTTTTTCTCAATTTTTATTGAAATAATTTATATCAGTCTTACATTCTGCCTGACATTCAAAATTAAGAACCCAGGACAAAAACCTTAAGATAGTGAAATTACACTTAGGGGCCATTCAAAAGTACCCACTAATGATGGTATTTTCTATTTCCGGAATTATGTCTAAATTTGTGTTAAACACCATTTTTATGCTGGAATTTCCCTTAGAGGTCAGGAAATTTCTGTTAATCAGAAAAATCTGGAAAGATATCGTAGAATTGGTAGTGAGAAAGGGGTGCTTGAAAATTTATAGGATGGGCCTATGTAGGGGAGTCCGGTATAAAATGGACATGGGGTGGACAGAGGGTCAATTTTTGAACGAATTTCGTGGACGTCCTTTTTGAATGGCCACTTTGGGCATTTTACCAGAACCTCAAGTTTAAATATATTTATTCGTGCTCAGCGCCTCCTGGCGGTGTATGTGTCTTTAACATTGCTTTTTTATCAGAGAGTAATTGAAAAAAAAAATATAATACGTGTATTGATTCTAAACAAAATTAACTTTAAGAGTAAGAGGAAGGTGTAAGGAACGCATTTTATTATCATAAATACATTTAACTAGCCAATTTTGCTTTATCTAATCATTTATAGCAGACGGTCACATATCAGTCGTCTGCAAGTTCCAACTTTGAGGTTATGACGCGTCAAGCACGTGACTTCTAGACGGCGTAGTAGTTGAAGGACAAACACGCTGCGAGAGTAGCACAAAGGAAGTATGGTGGGCTGTTCGGTAACATAGCCATTCTTTGTCTCCATTTTGTGAATATTCTTACGTTGGAACGCGGTTATTGCCATTATTTTCAACATTCTAAACCTGGATGAGCCATTCAAGGTGAGTGTTACTTATTTTTTCTTTCGAATTCATTACATAACCGTGTGAAATGCTCGCGTTGAAACCTCACGATGCACGGTCTAAAACGTTCGCCCAACGGCGGAGATTGCGGGAGTTTTCCTGCTATTTTCGGGCCGTTAGTATTTCGAAAACTTAGATAAAACCGGCCAAAAGGAAGAGAACGTTAGGGCCAATTCGTGGATAAATTGCGAGCTTATCATCGACGAAATCGCCCGTGCACGTTTTTTGGGAATTAGCGGCGGAAAGTCGATAATAGGCATACCTTGTAGGGTAGATCATAAATTCCACCAGTCGCATTTTTTTTTGTTCGTAGCGTGTCGTAGCGTGTGTGTAACCAGTTCTCGTGAGGTAATTTTACCGGTTTAAATGTTATCGGTTGATACTATAGTCAAAGCAGTATCGGATAACATTAGTAACTCATGCAGACTAGTCACCCTTTAAAATGAAACTCGAATTTATGACTTTCCCTTGTCGTATTTACATGTCAGGTACACTTGTGAGCGAAACTCACGTGCACCCCTATTATGTGAGTGTTTATTTAGGATGGAGGGAATTAAGCCCTCGTTACAACCAATCAATGCTGTTGTGCGTGTTTGCGCTGTCATTTTTAATTAATTATTGAGAAAAATTAAAAAATAATAATTGGGGATTATTTAATATGAATACGGGTCAGGTTGTCTGAATTAATACAGACTATTTCGTCACCTATCTTCTAATAAATTCTTATTTTAATTTGAAAGTGATCGAGTAAATTAATTGAAATTACAAGAAACACACTAATTAGTGTGTTTCTGTAATTAGTGTTAGTGTATTAATAGTAGTGTAGATCATTATTTTTATTTGTTTTACAAACAGTTGTTTATAAACTAGTGACATGTAAAACCTGAGAAAATAATACTGCCCTTATGTAACCAAAAATTGTTGGGCAATGATTGGAATTTTTAAGATTCCAACGATAATTTAAGTACTATTTAATGTTTTGCTTTCATTTCTATGTAAACACCAAACTGTTATTTGTGGATATTATGGAGTCCAAATTAATATTCTATATATATACACGGTTGGTTTATGTAACTAGTAGTTGGCAACTCTACCAGTGAGATCAGCATATTGTTTCAATTACTCAGAAAACTGATCTGAATAAAATTACATCATGTCCGTTTCAATGTCACGAACTAATATAGGCATTCAAACTCCAAGGTCGGAGTGTATAAATTATCAATCGAAATGCTTCATAAATATTTTCACTTAATTTGGTATTCCATAGTTTTAAATCCAGTTTCATATCTTGAAAATGGGCATTGAATTTTCGACTTGATGTTCTATGCGAAAATGTAATATGCTTTGTAGTCTGACAAACCCGATGCATTGACAACTGACCCCATTTTGTGCTCCCGGAATATGATGCTCTTGGGGATCTTATTGCACAAAACATAATGTACCTTCAGATTAAACTGAGATTAATGACTGAGTTTCTGTATGTGTACAGCCAGTCTCTTAAATTAAGCAGCCAGGCAAGAAAAATTGTCCATTGACAATGGCAAGTTCTCATTGTTCCGTTTGCCCTTGTCACCCATCCTGATGCTTGATTTTACATCTGGGATGAATGTTCTGGTGAGCTGATTCGCATAATTTCCTGGCAAATTTTAACTTTTAGGGGGGAAAAAAACCGTCGGTACAATATAGCTGTAGTTACGGAATCGATTTCAACCTAGTTAAAAACTGAGGTCATGAAACGAGCGCTTGCGCGTTTTAACCGATTTGGATAGAATTTATAAATTATGCATATCGGCTTTCAAATCTCTTGAAATCCATTTCGTGACTACGGCTAGCAAAAACAATTTTACATTTTGACATTTATTTCTACATTTGCAAATAGTAGACAGTTTGAGCATGCCAACGTCTTTAGACTTGCCTTAACTTTAATGGCAGGAAGGGAAGAACCACGCATGCGCACACATTACGTTCATTTAGTTCATTGGGTAGTTTAATGCGTGGCTCCTCCCTTCCCGCCATTAAAGTTAAGGCAAGTAGGAGCCACGCATTAAACTACCCAATGAACTAAATGAACGTAATGTGTGCGCATGCGTGGTTCTTCCCTTCCCGCAGCTAACGTTAAGGTAAGTATAAAGACGTTGGCATGCGAAAACTATTATCTTTGAAAATGTACTACAGACTTGTTGTTAATTTGATAAATACACTTTGCTGAAATTATTTCCTTCATATTTGATGAACATTTTCGGTGTTATGTAATTTTGATTGACTCTAAATGGGCCCTCAAATATGACACTGAAGCATATGATGGAACCTTGAAAGTGTTCCTTAATCTAACGAGAATTGCTTAAATTATATACTGGAATATTACTATGCAGATGCTGTACGAATTTGATTACACATACCTGAATTAATGCTCGACCCTGTGCTTAACTATTCTGTTAATATAACCAAACTGACGTCTTCATACCGTGTCTAGACATCGGTTTACCAGAAAATGTTCTGGCAGTTATTCAAGTGGTTGTTTTTACAAGTTTTGTAATTTGTATGATTAAGGAATCAGTAGGAAAAATGTAGCTGTAATCTATCGTTCGTAAACTTGTTTTACCCACTTTAATAGGGGGTTAACCCTGCTTTTGTTTTCCCTTTATTTATTATCGTCATCCACATGTGGATTTGTCAGCAACAATTTTCATTGTAGGAGGTCTGTATTCAGCATGACACAAGAGCACCCTAGCTCCGCATCAATTTGGGTTAGGGAGGAGTGGTTTAGGCATGGAACATCTGTTATTTGATTAAATATTGGGTTTACGTGTCCGATCAACCCTAACGACCCTGCAAATTTGATTTAATTTACCTTGAAATCGACTAGACATCAGTGAGGCGTGTTGGGCCAAGCCCAGTTTTCTCCAATCTCTTATGTACACTATTAAATACACATGAAATACGGTTGTTAACTTTGGTGGGGTCTAAACGAGGGTAAAAAAATACTTTGAAGCTATTCATAATTAGTTTATTGGTAACCATACTCTTGGGTAATAGGATTCGGCGTGGGTTTTTGTTTGAAATTTGTGTTAATTAATAACCATTCTAGCCTCAACGGCTGGCTTTATGTGCTAATGGTTTCATGGCCGGGAACACAGCCTGATGAAACAATAGACATGTTTCACGTTAAACATAATTATATGGTGTTCGTAAAAGACAAAAGAAGTGAAGGTTACAATTTTTGTTTTAACTGCAAATGCTTTTTTTTTACATGTTTTATTCCCAGGGGAGCTTGTGGTATGTTTTGTGACGGTTGGCCATGGGCATATGGTAAACGAAATTAGTAACCAGTGCTAGTTTTATGGAAAACCAAATCAGTGTGTCTGTGAGATTTGTACGCTAATTATAGTATGCTGATCTTTCATGTAATGTTAGGCACATCTAGCACTCAAACAATACCATCTTTGAAACGTTACCACCTCGTTCACACGAGGCCGTATCGGTCAGTTTGCCGCACGAGGTTTTTTACCGAATTTCCACAGCGGCGCATGCTTTTCTATCAGTACGTTCACACGATACGTCTCATTCCGCGTACGGATTAATTCCCGATTCGTTTATTTTTGCAATTCGGTCTTAATTGTCGCTAAAAGCCGTACGACATGAACGGTTTTTATGGTAAAAAAAATGAGGCACGTGCTAAAATTCGAAATTTATGTAGAGAATTGGAACACAAAACATTCGAAAAATGAGACGCGTGATAAAATTCGAAATTTCTATAGAAAATTGGATCAAAAACATTCGAAAAAAATGAGGCGTGTGCTAAATTTCGAAATTTATATAGAAAATTGGAACACAAAACATTCGAAAAATGAGGTGCGTGATAAAATTCGAAATTTATGCAGAAATTGGAACAAAAACATTCGAAAAAATGAGGCGTGTGCTAAAATTTGAAATTTATGTAGAAACTTGGAACAGAAAACATTCGAAACTGAATAGTGTGAGAACACCGCACCCGGTTTAGCACCTATTCAGCGTAATTTCCGATTAGTCAAAAAACCGCATCGTACCGTAGCCAAGTTTCATCTTAACTGCAGAAGGCCCCGTTCACACGAGGCCGTATAATCTGTTTTGCCACACGAGGTTTTTTTCAGCGGCACATGCTTTTCTACCTGCACGTTCACACGATCCCGTAGACGTATCGTGTGAAGTAACAATCAAAGTAACAATCGATGTTTATTATTGCTTAGTACACTTAGCATAATTCTATAATTGAATTTCTTTTAGCTGCACTGGTGTCAATGGATTCACTTTCCTGTAGAGTAGCATTTCTAAAAAAAAAAAAGCATGCATTCACTTAAGCAATAATTTTTTTTTGCGTTTAAAAAACGTTGCAAAGGATAACTTAATGTAAATATTTAATTAAATTTAATATTTAAAAAGTAATTTGTACTCTGGACTCGGTTTGGAATTGTCAGTTTATTTTATTAATGTGTGGTTACTCTATCTATGGGTAGTTAGTTGTTTTTTTCTTCTATCAATAAATTGAAAAACCGATAACATCGATTACATTCGTCATATAAACTGACCAAAAATGAATGATTTGATCTGCTGAAGTATCTGTCTGATCGTTCTGCATGTTTATTCAGAGTTCCTCCAGACCTAGAAAACTTTGAATTATCAGGGAAATTGGATTATATAGTCAAGGAAAATTGATTTATTTTTAAATAGTAATTGGCCTACCCTTAATTTTGTTGTAAATGTAGGGTGTACAAAAAATTTGTTGGAGTATACAAAGACCCATCCTATAAATTTGCATACTTTCTATTTTTATGATTAACGGAAGTTTCCTGACCTCGAAGGAAAATTCCAGCATAAAATGGTGTTTAACACGAAGTTAGACATAATTTGCGACTTTCCCGAGGTTTTAAAAATGTATGTGCATTCGGGACTGGCGACACACTTTTTCTGGTGTCCATTTCCCCTTTCACTGACCTTTAAAACCCAATTAAACAGAACATCTAAAAACAAAAACAAAAAAACATTAGTGGATTCAATCAAAAAGGGTTCAACGTGTCTGATCCTGATGGTGGAAGTAAATTGATTCAAATGATGCAGTTAAAAAAACCGAAGGCCATCCTGTTTTTTCAGAGCTTGGCAAACAAGGGAATAGTAGGTTTAAAGCGGTATCGATGTTTCTTCTATCTAATAAAAGTGATAGACCAATAAAATGCATGTTGACTTCAGCCACAGGATTAATTTCAGTGAAGTTTTATTAAGTTACAACACGACTGTAGCTTGACTTCAGCTTAGTTGTGATGGTTATTGGTAGGGTTCCATCTTTTCAACTACGGTTTCGGGACCTCAGGCTATATACATAGGTGAAGTGAGATTCCCAAAATCATATATTACTGCCAATTTGGCACCAAGGGACTTCAGCGCGTAGGACCTGCTCCAGGAGACAAGGTGCTGTTACGCTGTTGCTATGGTGTCGGCAACGATGTTTATCAGTTGGGCCTTTCCCTCTGTGGGACTCTAGAGCATCACACGTTTTCTTTCACGTACAATAAGCTGTATACTTTTGCCACAGCAGGATCCACCGGGGGCAGGTCCTACACACTGAAGTTCGTCGGTGATATATGAGATGTTGGGACCCTTGTAAGCACGTAAATTTATTGCTATTTTTCTGAAAGATATGTTAAATATTTTGTCGGCATCTTTGGATAGCTTTCATTAGAGAGTTTGAGCCAGCCAACGCTTTAACGTTAACCTTATCGTTAACGGGGGGAAGGGAGGAGCCACGGACTTAACTACCCAATGAATGTAATGAGGGCGCATGACGTACAGTTAATTCATTGGACAGTTAAGCCAGTGACTCCTCCCATCCCCCCGTTAACGTTAAGGCGTTGGCTGGCTCAAACTCTCAGTGGCGGCTCGTGTATAGGCATTGTGGAACTGCAGCACCCCCTATTTCCACTTCAGATTACCGATAACGTTTAACGTTTAATATATTAGAGAGTTTGAGCCAGCCAACGCATTAACGTTAACTTTAACGTTAACGGCAGGAAGAGAGGAGCCAAAGACTTAACTATCCAATGAATTAACTGAACGTCATGCGCACAAATGACGTTCATTGAGTTCATTGGGTAATTAAGTCCGTGGCTCCTCACTTCCCGCCGTTAACGTTAAGGCGTTGGCTGGCTCAAACTCTCTAATGACTCAATGAGTCCTTAATTTTTCTTTAGTTATTTCTTTAAACTTGTACTATATATATAACTAGTAGCCATTTTACACAAAAATCTTTGTATGGAACTGTGCGCTTCACAGTTCCAGCGGCGTAGAGTTTGACTGTTGTACGCATGCGCACAAACTTTTCTGGAGCAGCACCCCCACTAATTTTGGCTACGAGCCGCCACTGATTGTAAGTAAAGGAAGGTGTTTGTTGTTGGCATTAAAATTGAATATGTAATCTCATCTGCTTATTTGACATGCAGATGTGATGACCAGGAGCGGCATTGTTCATTGTCAATTTTTCAATGACAAGTGATCTTACTTTGAACAATGCTGCCATAGTGTGGGAACCTGAGCACAAAATAGCACCTTCATTATGTGTTATATAAGATTACGCTTGCTGTGAATTATTTTGCCCGTAAAACGTATTTAAAGTAGCCTTGCACTTGTAAACGATGAAACACGTGTGTACTATTCGGCATTCGCTTATTGTGTTCTGAACTTATTTAATTATAGGTACTAATATGAGTGTACGGTGCCTTTAATTCTGTAAAAAATGATGCATGTAAAAGGGAAGAAATGGACAGCCCTAACAAGAAAAAGCTGGCCAATGGAATAAGGTAAAAATGCTTTTTTCTTGGTTGGTGTAGTTAAGTAGTTATTGCAGTAGCATGTATAGAAAAATCACTTCTTGGAGTACTCGCAATTGTATTGCTAGGTCTCAAAGTTTCCGTTCTCCCCGAAATTTGGGCAATTCTTTAGATTTAGGTTGAGTGTGGAGCAGGAACTGCTAGAGACAACTACAAAAAAATTTTTCCACCAGATATGTTGAGCATGTACGATGACTGCAATCATGTGCAGTCTTTTAATCAGCAAGTCTTTCCAGGGTGATATAAGCTAGTGGGCGTCTACAACTTGTCTGTCTGACAAACCTAAATCGTTGTGTCCCAGTTTTTCAGCCTTTCAGCATAATCGACCACTCTCAGGTTCGCATGCAAATACTCCATGCAACGAAAATAGATGCCATACATCGCTGTACTTCAAAAGCATGCACTTTTCGTACTAACCATGTTTGATTTTCCACGTGTATCTAGGCTGTAGCGATCAATCCAAATGATAGAAAACAGCTTTTGCTACGTTCTTTACCTTTTAACTAAACGACCATTTCGATTTAGTCAACTACCACTGGCAATTTGAACTGCTGATAATATCACGCAATGTGGATTTCGCTTGGCGACCGCTTTAAGGAAACATACCGAAAGCTGATTCAGTGACATTTTGACCAGTGCCTGTGCAATTGCATTTGTACATTTAAAAAGGGTTTTTGTTGTTGTTGTTGTATTTTTTGGAATTTTGGGTTCCAAATTTGGGTAAATGCTCAAATAGATCCTATCATCCTTGGCCTCCTCTAAAAACATGTGACGAACACCTTTATGGCTATAACTGTTCTTGGGCGATCACCCCAAGATCTATTAAATGCTTTCTAACTTGAAAACTGGGGCAAACGGAAGCGGTCTGTCTAATTGCCAAGTTGCACAGAACTCTTAAGAACAACAGACAACACGACTTTGATTTTTTTCTGACAGTGCCTCCTGGCATAAGAGCCTGGTAGCTGCAAAACTATCTCTAGTCTAGTTAGTTGTCTTAACAACTATATTTATTCGAACATTGCTCAGAATTAATGATATATTTGTGGGTATTTGCATTCGTATCTATGAATTACCAAAAATTATGATGCCTTGCAGCTTGCATTTAACGTTTTCTGATCATGGCAAGCTTATCAGATTTCATCTGTTTATTCCCAGGTTTATAAAAATTCATACATGTTTTTTTGCGTTTCCAGAACTCGTTCATCCAGAGATTCTTCTGTTGATGATTCGGCAGATGACAGATTGAAGGGCTGTTCCCCCAGCTCCGGCGACTCCAAACCTGCTTCAGGAGTTTCCACTCGCCACCACACCCGCGGGTGTGATGCGGGACACGGCAATGGCAAGAATGTCGGGCTGGAGTTCCCGATGGGAAGAAGGAGGCGAAAATTTCCGAAAATAACCACGCCGCCGGATGAACCTCTTAAGTTCGTTGGTGTACGCGCCGAAGCTGCAAGGACTAAGCCTTCAGAAAAGCAACTTCCACCAGTCGAAAAACTCCACACCAGAAACGGAGATCGGAAAAAAACGGAGAAGCCAGATGCAGTTGTTCAAAGAAGATCCTTTGGACAGCGACGCAGGAATCGTAGCTCGGCTAGCAAGGAAAGCGTAGCCCAACTGGGGTCATGCGGAGTGAAGTTGGAACGCTTGCCATTAGTCATTTCAGATTCTTCGAAGAAAAACGTTAAGTGCGATCAAAGCAAGAGTAGAGACGACCAGTCTTCATTGGAGGATCACTCTTTGGATGGAATTGATACTTGTAAGAAGGAAGGGGCAGATCTTGGCATCGATCAGAATGATTCTCTTGAGAGATCCCCCAATTGTGGGGATGACCAAAAAACGAATAGTCATCCAGGACTCTTGGAAAAGCTTGGCAACAAAAACGATGGCGGTGTTTTACAAGAGCGGAAAAGGATAAGATCTGGTGAGGATGTGACCGATCCTCTACCAGGGTCAGACCTTGAAGGCACTTGTGATGATGTTTTGGAAGAAAATGGTCCCGGTAAAAGTTCTGTTAATGATGAACAGTCACTGAGCGGCATTTTGAGCAATGATGGCGATAGCAGAGACTCGACCGAACTTGAAAACAGGTCTAAGGATCACTCGCCGTCTGCTCACGATGCAGATAGCGATGATGGTAGCATTGCCACCACAGACAGTCGGTCGTCTGCTGGTAGACAAAGACGAAAAAGCGACTCTGGGAATACCCAAAAGTCTGGAATTGATTTCAGGGTTGGTGGGCGCCTTGAAGCCAGAGACTATCTGAATATGTGGTGAGTTGTCAGTTTTGAATGCTCATGTCTGGATGTTCTCTTTAAAGCTTTCTGTTGGTTTTTTTAAATTCAGCGTTTTGTTGTCATTTAAAAAAAATCCTAGTTAGTTTTATGTTTTGAACCATGTGAGTTAGGATGATCATGACCTTTGACTTAATAAATTGTAAATGTTTGCGCAGGTATCCTTCGCGCATAATTCAGGTCGATTGGGAAGAAAAAGAAGTCCTGATTCACTTTGAACGCTGGAATTCACGGTTCGACGAATGGGTTTCCATGGATAGCCCACGCCTGCGGCCCATCACCCGCACCTCAACACGGAAAGAGAAGAAGGAATGCCCATTCCCGGTAGCAAACGTTGGTTGGGCGGATCTTATGCGGCCTTACAATACCTATCGTGGCATTGTTAAGTCCCTAAAAAATGTAATTTTCAAATATCAATTTAAACCATCTTCAATTGCTATTGAAATAGAATTGCAGGATGCAAAACTTCTGCAATGTCTTGTCTGGCCTGAATAGGACTCTGTTGCAATTTCCCGAAATATTGCCTAGACTCCAAGCCCAATTTACGAATTACTTTTTTTCACTTTTAGGAGTATAAAGTCGGAGAAGTTATTCTGGCGAAATGGACAGACTGCAAGATGTATCCTGCGAAAATTTCGAAAATCAATTCAGACTGTAAGAAGCCTCTAATATCTATGTTCAGGGGCCAGATCTTCGAACGAGTTACTCACACCTTTGGTAATTATTCACCAGGGTTTTCAATAAATTATACGTGTTTCGGTGCTGGAAAACAAAAGGATAGGCTGTCTTTTACAGTTGCATAAATGCAACCATGTCGAAGATCTGGACCCAGAATAATGAAAGGCTCTAGTGAAACTGTGAACTTTCTTAACCTGAATAAGAATGATTACTGCATTTCAGTATCATACAATGTTCTTTTTTACGATGGCTTTGAGCGACTTGTACAATATATCAACATCAAGAAACTTCCTTCGGACTTCTCTGGAGATTTGGTAAGTACAGCGTTTTTTTTATTATTTCACATTGTTCAGTTGCAATACCAGTTCACGTTTAGGAGAACATTTGTAGACACATTATATGAATAATAAAGCACAACTTTACATGTTGATATAATAGAATTTTAAAGAATCACCACCAAAACAGGATGTGAAGAGAAAACGAAGTATTTCTGGCTCCAAGAAAGAGGATGACGCTGTAAAAGAGGATGAAAAAGAGAAGACCAAATCCCAAAGCTCAAGTATGTCGTTATTACGGGTTTGATGTGCAATGAAAATGTTCTGTTTCGCGATAAACAAATTTTTATATTTTAAATTGCAGAAATTAAATCGGAGCACAATAAAAGCTTGCTTGACAAAGACAGTCCTTCAGGAGAAAAGCAGAAGCCAAAACCTGTGAACTCGCCACCTTTAAACTCCAATCACAAAGGGAATGGTACTGCCTTTCCAAACAAGCGTACAAAACTGCTGGTTGGTGGAATATTTCAAGCAAAGCGACACCAGTTATCAGGGAAAATTGGGGGTAATCTTTCCAAGAGTGGCCAGAGTAAGACACCAGAGAAAACTAAGGTTAATATTTTTATTTATCAGTATACTTGCATTTTTGTGTCCTGGCTTACTCGTTAATAACGCTAATTTTATGTAATTAAATTGATATGGCTTGAAGCTGTTTATAGTCTGAAAATTTCTCTACTTAAATTCTAAAAAGCATGTTTCCAAAATATATACTGATGTGTGTACATTTTAATTGATCGTCTACCACCATGAACATTATAATTTATTTGTTATTTATTTGAATTAAAGGGCGACGTAAAATGCCTAAGGGGTAGCAAAAAACCTGAAGTGAATTTAACCGAGAAGGTTGCGATTGAAAAAGGTAGGTGGATATATTCTTAATTTGTGTAGATTTAAATGCATTATAATCAACCCTTTTTCATTTGCGTAATGGCTTATGCAAATTCATCAACCCTTATGGAGTAGTTGATTATAATACCATCAAATTATGCCAATTTTAATTACAGTAGAACCTAGGTTATCCAAACTGTATAATACAAAATACACCTGCTAAAATTTTTAAAAAAAAGTTCAAAATGTACTGTGTACATTCGTCTTAAAATGTTGTTCCTCACTGCTTTTGTATTTAAAAGCCTAATAATAAATACACGTAAATTTATAAAATACAGTACAAATTTGGAAAATATTAATGTAATTTATTTTGAATACAAAATGGTCGTATTTATGCTCGGTTTTCGGTAATCCGATGTAGGCTTGGCCGAATAATCACGATTCTACTGCATACTAGTTGGCATATTTCGCATTTCTGTTTTTATTCTTATTCTGTTTGTTTGTTTGTTAAAGATGCACTAGGCGTTTCTTCACCGTCTTCAAACTTGTCTGAAATAAGTCTTGTTAAAGCTGCTGATGGCCTGGCCAGTGGTTCTGGTAAGATCGTTTACCTTTTCTTAATATCTTGTCCCCAAATGTAACATTCTTAATGAAATGCTACAAATAATTTTAAAAAACCCAGTTTATCTAAAATATACTTTATAGTTTCAAGTTTTCTTAAAATTAAAGCATGGATAAAATTAATCTTATGTTGGAAGAGATGTTGGGAATGTGGTGGTTTATTTCACTAAAAGGTTATTTATTTTTGACAGCTCCTTGCAAAGCTTTTGTCATCGAGGAGGATCACAATCATTTCAAATGTCTCATCGAAGGATGTGGCAAGGCTTTCAGAAAAGATGCGCTTTTAGCCTCTCATATGAAACATTATCATACAGTCAAAAGAAAGGCAAACATGGAAAAGACTTCTGAAAAAAGGCAGGAGACAGCTGAGAACACTGCTCCTATTGGATATCAACTTAATGAACAAGTAGCCCAACCTGTCGTTAAAAATGAAGTTAACTTGGAAAGAAAATTAATTACTGAAAAACGGCGACAGCGCTTGCTGCAAAAGAAATTAGACAAGCAACATAACCAAGCCGCTGCAGCTCTTCTACTGCAAGAACAACAACTACAACATCAACTGCAGCAACAACAGCCTTCAAAATTGTCCAAGAAACCTCAAGGCTCTCCTGAAATAAAGGAAGAGACTCCTGAGAACTCTCTTGTAAACAAATCACCGGTGAAATCAGAAAGGCCTAAGAGCAGGAAAAGAAAATATTATCTTACTGCTCGTGGTGTTGTTGCCAAGCTGAAGCGGAGAAGATTGGAGGGAGAAGCAAAGGCTAAGACTATGGATGGCGATTTAAACCAACAAAATTTGAGTATGTAGACCACTTTTAATCAATGTTAGTTATTCTTAAACTTGCAATGATTTCAAAAATGAACGTTTTTTTATTTTGTTTTTAAAGGTGTTGATGGCCCTGAGTCTGGAATAAATCCACATTTAGAACCATTAAGCAGTAAAATGTTTTTGAAGCTGAAACGTAAGCAACGCTTTGACCCTATTTTGTCTAGTGATGAAAGTGAGAAAAGCACCACCACATCCACTTGTGATAGTACTGAAAGTGAGAAGTTTTCTATTCACAGAATTATTTTTGCAAGATTGTGAATTGTTGATTTTGGCTTAATAATTTGACTAAGTTATTATTTTCGTATTTTATTTTATTTTTTAAAATTTGTGATCCTTGGTTAAGTTTGCGATGGCTTTTTGATTTCATTACTGTTGGTTTAATTTGATTTTATGATGGCACCACTGCATTGTTAACGCCATATTATTTAAGGGGAATTATAAATCGTAGCAATTTAAAATTTCTCTTGTCGCAAATTATTTACCCGTTCTCTACAATTTTCACTAAAACACGGTCACGCTACTATCTGTAAATAACTACACAATAACTGCACAATTATCTTTTTATGCTTGACTTTCGAACCGTGCAAATAATTTACAAATTGAATTGTATGCACATAAGTGCTTATGAATTTCATTCCAGAACGTGAATTTCATTGTAGAGCGGGAGTTTATAGTACTTGTATTTCCCAAATTTATTCAGTTTAAACATGCAAAATGCAAGAAGTCGTGTTATGTTTGTCCGTGTGGCGTTAAGGGTGATGTGGTATATCTAGATGTCACTTTCATTTGTATGCATCTTTTTTGTTACTGTAGAACCTCTTAATTTGTTAGTTCTGTTTGCTAATTTTTGTAAATTAGTGCTGAAACATCTTGAAATTATAATCTGGCAACCGACATTCAATAATAACATTCTGGAGGTTCTACTTAACGTTGAAAATTCTTATTTGTGGCATTTCTAAATTTACAACTTATTTTACCGAATCTTAAACTGTTTTCAGCATGTGAGGACAAGGCTCTGATTGCAAAACTTGGAATATACCGAAGCGGCCAGAATGCGATGGGCTCTTCTTGGGGTGGAAATTGTGAACTTCGAGAAGAACTTGTCAATTGTCGTTGCCAGGTGCCAGAGGAGGATGGACTCATGATGCAGGTATGCAAAACTTTTATATTTCCATGCTTAGATAGTTGATGAAATGTTAATCAGTTTGTTTTTTCCTGTAGTGTGAAGTGTGTTTAGCATGGCAACATGGGGCTTGCTTTGATATTGAAGATGAGGACAAGGTCCCCGAGAAGTATGTTTGCTTTGCGTGCGAGAATCCCCCAGGTATGATATATTGAATGCATTTATTTTGGTGTTCTTTGACATTTCCATGCCAGTTACATAAAGCCGGTTCTCCACCAGTACACTCATTTGAGTATACTCTGTTTCCCCTTTTAAAATGTTGCCTTTGTTTCCTTCACACATGCGTGAAATTATGACACGCTTTCAATTCCCAAAGGGTGTGTCCAGCCTCATTTCGACGATCGCTCGAGAGGCTGTCTACATCAAAGTAAAAAAAAAAAATGAAGTTGCTCTCGGCTCAGCCGTCGTCTTACTTTACCGAAATTTAAGTACACGTGCATCGTTGGCACCCTGTATTAGTAGATACAATAGAGAGTTTAGACTACAAACTACACGTGCATCGTTGTTACTACAGTGTGTCATCGACGCACGTGTTAAATAACCATAAATGAAATATATGTGCAATAATGCGCATGCTGTGTGTTAAAAAAACCGAGTCAAATGAAACGATTTTGAACAAAAATGAAACGTATAATGTACTTGTAATGGTTCTTTTGGTTGAAGAAATCCATTATATTATCTGTCGAATAATCCGAGTTTTGCTAATCCGTGCAGGTTCTATTCCCACTTAGTTTGGAATTGCGTGGTTTTAATGTAGTGTAACAACATTGTGATGTTACCTATTTGAAACCAGTATATTAGTACTGAAAATCGTACTAGCATTTTTACTAATTAACCCGAGTGTAATTTCCATGAAACTGTTATTTATGTCTGGTTGTAATTTTTTCCTAGGTCAAAGGCAAAGTTTTAGGTATAAGCATAACCAGGACTGGTTTAAGTTGGGTGAACTGGCAACATTTAGGTTTTTACCTAAAAGGGACACTTGGAGTTTGAAAGAGAACATGCTAAAGACCCACAATCTGGCAAGCCAGCTAATATCTTTTGACAGCGTTTTACACACATTACAATGCAAACTGCAAATTGCCAAGTAAGAAATTTCAAATTGTTGCCATTGGGTTTTTTTTTGCAAAGATTGTAGGGTTTGTGGTGTAATTATTATCTTGCTTTTTTATAAAAAGGGAGCCGAAACATTCCAATCTGGTATTGTGGGCACAGCCTTGGCAGGATTCTAAATCCAATTTGGGAAGTCCTTCACCTCACAAAAAGCCCTTTCACTTTGGGTATGCATCTGGTCAAAATGGCTGTTGGACGTTCGGGGACCATTCGTATTCTGTTCCCAATAGAGGATTTTCTCAGAGCGAGTTTGCCGATCAGTCTTGCGCTTTTCTTGCTGAGCAGTGTGATGATAAAAACTTGTGCTTTGACGTGGCGGCGAATGAAGTGCTTGATGAACAAGGCATGGGGCCGCCTCTCCAGGAGGAGGTTGTGGAAACTTCTCTCGCAAGCGACTCCAAGCTCAAAATAAACAAAGACTGCCAGGATAAGGTAGTACCTAACGAAGAAACTAGTTCGGTAGCTGCTGGGTTAGATACTGCCACTGCTTCGACAGAAAATGACTGTGCACCTAAAGAAGAACCAAACGATCATAATCACAGTGGAACCATAAAGGAGGAAAGAGATGAAAATGGGCTTTGCCCTATTTCTACACCTGTGAATAATGCAGGCTCCAAAGAAGCACAGATTTGCAATGCAAAAATTGGTGCTTTAGATAAGCAGAAGCTGAAGGAGCGCAGAATTTTCTTTCCTCCAAATTCGAAGGTGAGTTATTAATTTTACCTGATTTGTTGAAGTCTTTTCTACACCATTATAACCAATTAAATTGAGACGAGCGAACTTTACAATTGAAAGGTGGCACCCCACACCATGAGAGTATTTTAAAAATGCTTATTTTGTATAGTGTTTTTAGATTTTATATTTAAAGCTGTGAAGGCTAGGCATACAGCATATTCTGGAAATAACTTTGAAATTAAGAACACTTTGGTTGGTTTTGGCAAATATTATAATATATTCTCTAGAAATTCTCTCGAAAATGTTTCAGGCTCTGTGGTAATTTTGCGTTGGAGGGGTCCTTAAAATGTTATCGGCCTTTAATTTGGGAGACCTGGGTTGAATTCCTGGGTCTCCTACCAAGACTGTGGTTTTTGTGGGTTTCCATGCAAATGCCATGATAGTTCCTCTAAAAATTGTTTTCACTATGTATAGTTTTTGCGATGACTCATCGTACCCAATTTTAGGAGAATGCTCCTACTGTTTGTTTGTTTGTTGATTTTTTTTTAATGTTGGCCTATTGGGAATTTTGCCTACAAGGGGGGGACTTCCACCCCCTCTCGAGGGGTCTTTAACGTGCAACAATCAACACCGGACCTCGGTTTAAACTCTCATCCGAAAGAGCCGCCTCTCAGGGAATTTCTCCCATCCGTAAAAATTCCCACCGACCTCGACCGGGGAGCGAACCCCGCAACCTAGAATCGAGAGGCGATCCTAATTGTCGAATACTATGTTAAAATTGGCATTTTAGTTTCTCGTGTATATGAAGTGATGTATCAATGATACATAAATTCTTAAAGTGGTGACCTTTTTGCTGCTCCTACCAATCATATTTTGTCATTTTAAATTCGATCGATTATTAGTTTGTCTGGTCTCAAGTTTAAATAATTATTCACACTTTAAACATTTTCCGCAATGCAATCAAAAGAAAGAATGCACTTCACAATAAGATGTATTCATTTCCTATCAATAATTTTAAATGACATTCTTTTTAAATATTGACTAAAACATTGTCCTTTTACCCCTAGAAATCCGTTAAAGAAGCATTTGATGTACATACTTGTCAGTTAAACCTTATGGAACATATTGAGCATTTACAAGAAGAACTCGATCGCCGGTTAGATGAACTAAACCAGCAATTAGAGTGTAAGTTGCTGAAATGTTGTTACATGTTTGGTATAATTGAAACCATGTTGTAATGCTAAGGAAATATTGCTTTTATATTCCAGTTTTGGAATCTGACTTCGAATCTCCATCACTATCAAGCTCCGACGACTCATTGACCGAAATTCCACGAGTAAAAAAGCTTTTGAAAACAATTGGGAATGATTTAGTGAAAGTTCAAAGGATGGCATTGTACTGCTGATGTGAAAGGTAGGACCAGATCCTTTATCCTACAGCCTCTATATGTGGGGGTTCTTGCATTACTACAGATTAAATATTAACGATAAGATTGTTTAAGGACGTTGTGTAAATTTAGAAAACAATTTTCAGCCTTTTAAAAGTAATTACACATAGCCAAATTCAGTTTTTGTGAAAATTTATATTCTAAACATTTTAGTTATTGTTATGGTTTGCATTGATCAGTGCCATCAAATGTATGCTTAATCGATTCTGCAACAATCACAGTTAATCGGTGTCAAGTGTTTTTTTAATTTTTTTTTTAACAATATCATGTGCAAGAAGTCAAAATGACTATTTACCGCATGTAATTCCGAGTGCTTTATTTACGAGTGTATAAACTGTGCATGTTCCTGATTGACAATAAACAAATTATAATTTAATGTGAATCATACAATTCAAAGCATTATAAAATTGTAAGATGTGTAATCAAGCTAGCCTTAGTAAAGATTCAATTCAACTCAACTCAGTACCCTACAATCAGCAAATAAATGCCATATGGTAGGGGGTCGTACCCAATTTCATGAGAATGCTCCTATGTCAGTAGCGACTTGGACATCATTGTTAGATTGAATTGTTATTAAATCAGGAGAATCGCCAGGTAGGCCATTCCATCGTCTAATCGCATGCAAAATGAAGGACCAATAGCAAGCATCCGTCTTGGCACGAAGCTTGGTCAAAGAATTTTAGTGATTATTTGAATGAATTTGAGTAGGCATGTACTCCTAGAGTGGTCGTTAAGCGTTAATATATGGGAAACAAGATGGGAATTTGGACATTAGATGACGTGACATTATTTGTTTTAAAAAAGCTGTTTAATCAATACACGTACATTTCTACAACAAAAAATCCCCGTCACAACTGTGTAGTTCTTCGTTGTTTTTATATTAAATTTTAAGTTTAAAATTGATGAAATGCAATACAAAATTGGAAAATATTACTTGAGTACGAAATGGATGAGACCACCGTTTTTTCTGAAGTAGTCTCGTCCACCACATTAATTCTGATAATCGAGCTTCCACTGTACTTTTGTGTTTTATTGGCATAAATTGACCTTTCTCTCAGAAATCCCACGTGCATGTATTTAGCAAGATGCTTTTACCATCTTTCTGACAAAATGAATTTTGAATATTGAAATGCATTTACAATGCACTGTTAGTGCGCTTATTGCAAAGTGTTTCGTGTGAATGGGTTGGCACTTTTGCTTTGAGTTTGAAAAAACTGTTTTGGACGGTTACTTTACCTGGAAATCTATTTATACTTGAAGTCGTAAGTGATGTAAACATTTTATTGACAAACATGGGCATTGTATTTCGAAAATGGATGACATTAACTCACCTGGATAAACTTGGGCAAAGAGTTTATTTGACATGTTTTCAGACGGAGACAAACTGCTGGTCTGTCATTTAAATGTCTCTGATTTGCATACTTTCCTTGACGGTGGAAAAGGTCTGGCAATTTATCTATTGGGCCATGAATACAAATCAACAACAAAAAAAGCATTCCAGGCTCACGAGGAACTGTTCCAAAATAGCCAGTCTTGGAAGATGTCTAAGTTTTCAAGGGTCACCAACGGATTGACAATCTAAACATTGAAATGCTACTGTACAGAATATTAATTCCTATTTTGTTTGATTCGTTGCCCTTGCCTGTAATTACCTTATCTAATTACAAAAGCGAATTGTCTGTTAGCTTGTCTAAAACTACTCATCCTGGACAAACAAAAATAAGTTTAAATAGTTTTTTATGCTTTTTATAAGCTTGTTTTCTTTATAATTGTAATGCATTTTTAGTTTGACTTGTAGTTTACATGTTTAAATTACTGGCTATGTTATGTATATGTGTATAATTTGAGATGTTTGAGGGTAAAACATGGTAAAAATTGCCATTGGTGGGAGCAATTGTTACCTAAGTGTTCCATGAAATCGCCATTATTAACTAATTATGGTAAAGAAGCCACGGTTTGTTTCACGCAATTTTTAAAATGAAACAATGCAAATATAAATCTAGGCTATTTTTGGAGAATTAATCAAAATTTGGATAAAATCGAACACCGAAAAAGAGCATAGTCTTAATTGTTTTAAAAACTTTGTTATCATAAACTTGGTTAAACATGGAGCATTTTGGTTTTCAAAAAGCTACTGCAGTATATGCTAAATAAACTAATACAACCTTATCGTTTTTGAACAAATAAATGTTTTGAGAGATGAAGATAATGGTGGCCCGGCAGCTTTGAGGATGTCGAAGGCCTGACTAAAGTGGTTAGCAAACGCCATTTACTCTGTACGTGGATTTATTATGGCGTGCGTCAGAGTGCTTCCTTTCTGTACAAGTAGTCTTAAATGGAAAATCATGTTCTTCCATGAGTTGTGAAACCAGGGACGAATTACATGCTAGTTTTTTTCATAACAAGCTGTGCTAGTACGTTGGCGGTGGTCCCTGTTTCTGCGTCATTGGCCCTTATCAATTCCAAATTGAACATGTGGACATCTGTTGGACGATGCTCAAGTCTGCTTCTGTTCCTCCGAATAATACAAAGCATCAATTCGTGCTGTTGCTGATAATGTTGAATGTTTGTGTATCATATTCACCATATCCAGAACATCCAGCAGCTTTGAAAATCGGGAATAGTAGGGGGAATTATGCTTAAATTTCCTGCCCACATTGAGAAATTTCTGTTAATCGGAAAAATCATTTATAATACATTCTCTAGAAATTCTCTAGGAAATGTCAGGCTCTGTGGTAATTTTGCGTTGGAGGGGTTCAATTCCCGGGTCGCCTGTCATGACTGTGGTTTTCGATGTTTTCCACAGTTGTTTCCAGACAAATGCCATGATAGTTCCTCTAAAAATTGGTCGCGACCGTGCTCCTTCCTCTCTTCATTTCTATAATATATTACCCAAAAATACAATCAAATCCATCTCAATTGTCAGGTGGGCTGAGTCTCACAATGCATATGCGCTTAGATGTTAAGGACTGATCAATGAAATGCTTTAAATATGCTTGAATTTTTACCAGAAAATTTACTGCACACCCTGATAATATTGAAGGGCTTATTGGAAGGGCATAGGCAACGTTTAAGTTTGGTTGTCAAGCTGTTGTTTACAACAACATATAGGTTGCTTGGTGGTTATGCTATCTATCAGCCTGGAAATTTGTAGACCTGGGATTGATTCCCGATTAGATCAAGCCACTTTTATGTAATTAATTGTGAGATTCTCTTAATACATTTCCTTGACCTACATGCGGCTAATAAAAGTACAAATAAACAAAGTTCACTTTTTTTCCCTAATTTGGCGAAATTTCCGCAGCTGTTACGTTTTTCACCATATTACTCCTGATCCAGAATGAAATTGAAATTATTTAATTTCAGCTGTGTTCTATATTTGGATGTATGGGGTTTATACCACATGACAATTTCAATTTTGCAGAAGAAAAACTTACAAATCGAATTTACTGAAATGCTAATTCCTAAATACATATTTAAAGTTGAAGAACTAATATTACCACGCCTAATTTGTACAGTAGTTTATACCATTTATTTTTAAACGATAATGCTAAAAATATTGGTTAAAAAGGTAAACCTAAGGTAAAAAAAGTTAGTATTATTTAATGGCATGATTTTTAAAAAAAATCCCTACAATTTGCTGAAAACTTGCAATTTTTGCCAAACTATTTTCTGTTATATGAAACAGATTTTACTGAACCGCATATTACTTAAAATACATTGGGTAATTTGAATTCCCCTTTGACCTGCTTTGCTTCAGCCATATTTCCTCCTGTTTTAATGCAACAATAAGCACATGAGCAGTTATTTATTTACCTTTCTTGAAGTTCCCGATAAGTGCTCAAGTGGCTTTTTATAATGGTGAATTGATCGGTTCCACTCTATAGCGCTATAGTGCTCAATGAAGCACTCTACTTTGATTTTGCATGATTGACGGAAGATTGTTTCTGCTATATTTGAAATCATATGGAGCCGGACATGAATCCAGCCTACGCACTACACCCAGTCATATTCAAATGAACCAATGATCAGCCCCTGGAGTTAAAGACAATATTTCTATTGGCTTGTTATGCCATTGGTGTCTGTTATATAAACTTGGAAAACAAACTTTTTCGACATTCGGAAATCTGCTGCATGTTTGGATGCTGTTGGAAATCGGTTGCTTTAGGAATAATAATATTAGTGAACACGCTCGCAACTCTGTAAGTAATCCAAATATTATAAAATTTAACGGGAAAGTGACTGATTTATTTTAAGGTTTTGGATTTTTTCATAATTGATCATTGAGCTTGTTTTTGTGAGATATTTGCATGTTTCCTTTTTTTTTTTAATGATATTAACATTTTTTTAAAAAATCTGGAAATTTGAGCTTGCAGATGTTGTATGACCACTTTTGTAAATGTTTCATTTAACTGGTCTTTATAGAACGAAAATAATCTATTGAAAAGTTTTGAATACTGCAGATGTGTTTTGGAAATGTTTTTCTTGTGTTACAAAAATAAATGATACTTCTGAAATTAACGATTGTTCTGCTATTTTAAAATTGAATTTATAATTGTGTATACAAGTAATATAAATTGCTACATTTTCCAAAAAATATTGTAAAAAAAAGAAATGAAAAATTATCGTTTTTGCTACTTGAGTTTGGGACTTTCGCAACTAGTTACGTTGCGAAGGTTTCACGAGAGCTTGTCGATATTTGCTTTTTACTTGATGTATACATTGTAAATAGAAAACATTAGAATTGCTCAATATAGAGCAAGTTATTTTAGCCAAAATTTGATTTTTCTTTATTTTCTTGAGAGAAAATAAAGAAAATCACATTTTGGCATCATGTTGTGCAGCAACAACTTCAGCACCATTTTGTGTGTTGCGAGTTTAATTATTGCTTTGGACTGCAGTAAATTAACATATTTGATGCAAGTCTGAAGCATACCATTGTAACAAATCTATCATCATGCCTAATGCAGTCTTTCTTGAAGATCTCCAAATGCTATAATTTATTAAGCACATACATATTCTTACATGAGAACGTTCTTGTTTTTAAAGGCAACTTGGTCAAGACAGATGCATCTTCCTGGGAAGACATCACAGGCGCTGCGATATGCCAGTTTGGTGGCTATGCTACTTGTTGTAACCTGCTACACATCGCTTTGTGAATCCAGTCCTCACTTCAGAAACAATGCTGCCGAAGATGACCATCGGAGGCAGGCCGAGGATGAAACCTGGGACATAATCAGGACATACCTCAAGGAAGCTTCGGACTCTCAGCCATGTTCCATCGCGGATATCATTGATGTGATGAAGAGAAGCCCCCAGATAAGTAGTCAAGATGATAGCAATCAGCAACTTAAGCGATTAGGAAACCGGAAATTCCAGACCCAAGGTTGGAAACGGAAGAGGGATGTTAGCAGTAGCCAGGTCCGTCATCCTCATCATTCCTCTAGTGTGAACGTGTGACGTTTCGTTACTTTCTACGCTCATTTCTTATTCGATTATTAGCCCATTTTAGCGGTTTCGTTTCCAGAAGTGGCTTATCAGAAAAAGTTTGTTATGTTCCTAAAAATCCGATTGTTATTGTAGTTCTGGCAAGTGAAATTCGCTGTACTTGCTCGCTAAATTTCTCCTGTTAAATTTCATATTTGGCAGATTGCACTGTAAAATTACCTGTATTGTAACTAAAATTGATTGTTCTATTGTTTTAAACATTTGGCATTAAAATGTATACTAAAAGTATATATGGAACATCTATAATGGTGTTGTGTTCATTATTATTAGGGAGAATAGGGAGTTTGAGCGATCCAACGTTATCGTTTCGTTAACGTTGGATGGCTCAAACTCTCTATTGAGTCAGCCAACGTGAGCATACGTCTTTATGCTGACCTTAAATGGAACTTTCGAGAAGGGAGGAGCATTGATTTAAACTACCCAATGACTATCAGTTGTACCCTTAGAGAACGATACGATAGATATTAAAATTTGGGAAGGGACATTAAGTAGTAACCGACATATATTTGTAGTTTTTAATAATGTGTTACACGTTTATGGCAAAGCAAATTTGCATGTGAATCAGTGGTTTATCTTAAATGATGATTTGAAATAAGTACATTTGTTATACGTGTTTTATTCAGGTAAGTCTGTGAAATTGTTGTGTTTTCTCATTTTGCGAAAAAAATCATATCTAAACATTAAAAATGTTTGCATAGACAACAAATTATATTAAACGCAACCTTCAGGTTTTTTTTTCTTATAATTAGTTCAAGCATTTTGCCTCCATTATTTGGTGATCTTGAAACCGTGTATGACATACGTTTTCTATACTTAATTCACTATAATATCGATTTACATCATATTAGATACTATTACAAATACTTTGAAATTTCTTAACTAGAACGAAGCAAACTCCAATGTTCTCCTTTCAGTTCTGAGTTGCAGATGATGACAACTTTGTTTTAAAAGTAAGAGTGTGGTATTATTTTTTCTAATATTGGTAATTAGTGAGAACATTAATTAATATAACTATTACAGTTAGAATATACATTGTATTGCACAAGAAATATACGTAATATGACATGTTTTTCATGCTTACGAATTTTCCATATGGAAATGTCTAATTTGCTTGCTATCTTGGTCACATTTTAGTAATCAATCAATTTTACCTTATTTAATTGACGATGGAAGCATTTGGATTGGTAGCACTTGTGTCATTGTTCCTGTTTATCACCGATTACGAAGCTGATCCTGGACCTGACTTAGCGATTTCAAAGACTGTTAAAAGTAGTCAATTTCATGTAGTTTTAAGTGATTGTAATATTTGCTTATGAAGCTAGGCAAGGAAATGTATTTAAAATGAAAGAAAACGTTCGTTTGGTTGACAGTTTTTACAATTTCACCAACTTCTGGTAAGACCGAAAGCCCCGTACTTGCCTTCAAATATAACGATAGGAAACGCTGGGAACCATGGGTTGAAGCAATGAATAATTTCATTGCAGGTCAGTACATAGTATTTCTGTTATAGTCAATATTACGCTATTAGGGAAATTTAGCAAACTCCAACTGTTCATTTTTACCGTTACGGAAGGGAGGAGCCACAGACTGAACTACCAATGAATTCACTGAACGTCATGAGTACGCGTGACGTTCAACACAGTACCAGCAGCATGGAGTTTGACTGTTGCGCGCATGCGCACATAGGAAGCTGCACGCGAGGCTGCAAGGGAGAGAGAGCACTGTCGCTCCCGCAGTGCCGACCGTTTGACTGTTGCAGCACCCCCATTAAATTTAGCCACGAACCGCCACTGGGTACCTTATTTCATCAATTGTAAGAAGCACAGTTTTCTAAAAATAACAATAATGAAATACTCTGTTTCAGAATTTTAAAAAAAACCGCTTAAAACTGGCCTAAATTAGCCACATTTTGCGGCAATTATTTGAGAAGACGTTTGAAAAGCCCGCCAAGCAATATTGAATACATTTTTGTAGCACCCTGTATTCTGAAAATGACGCACGAGACGCTCTCATCCGGGTCCTTGGTGCACGCTCTGCCCTTCTGGTAAAAAGCATTGGACAACCAGCGCCACAGTGCCAGTTGCCAGTGGTTGGATTGCAGATCGGGTCGCCTGTGATTTTAGTGCGAGAACAGCTTGTGTGGAAAATGGCTGACGAGAAGAAGAACGCGACTACGACGCAGGAATTTTATCTACCACCACCGCAACTCTCGAAATGGGAAAGCTTCAAGATTTTCTTCTACAACAAGGACAGGGGAGAGGTGATGGGCAGGGACGGCAGCAGTTGGGGTAAGTTAATGGGCGTGGAAGGTGGCCTTTCGATAGGCCTTGCATGTATGAAATTACAGACTTCCTCCATGGAGAAAAAATCTCCACCCTCGCTTTACTTTTAATGTATGCTGCAGTAAAATTCTCGTTCCGTTTTGCGCTTGCACGACGCTCATTATTCTAACGCTAAGGAGAAATTTTGAAAATAGAGAAAATTGTAAAATGTAGGCCTAAAATTGACTCTCCAAAAACTGGGGCTTTGAGAATGGCTCGAATGACGTCATTCTGTAGGCCAGTTTTTACCAGGTATTCCCACTTCCGGCAGCATGCAGAAAAGCGGAAAAAGGTGAAAGTGGTGAAATTGCGCAAGCGCATGGTGTGAAATCCTTCGTGTTTGATATCGAAGGTTTATTACCAACAAACCATTGTAATATTTCCTATTTGATTTTCATCATAATGTGCACATTATATGTGTTTTTTTTGCTGATAAAATACAAAAATGGTAAATCCACATTCAGCATTGCTTATCAGGCAAAAAAAAATCCAGATTTAGCAAATTTCAATTATTGGGTAATTTAACCACCTATGCAACTCAAGGCCAGGCTTAATTGCATGTATTGCAATTGTGATTTGCAAGAATCGGCTGGTATGAACAGGCCAAAAGCCCAATTTTCAACAAGCTTATCAAAGCATTTAAAATCGTGTATGGATCCTGTTAAAAATTGATTCTACCTGCATCTTCAATATAGCAGTTTTCAACGTTAAATTTGTATTAAACTGATCTCGTGGCTCTTTAAATTTAGGAGGTGTGGCATTTTTTCCAAGATTGGGCATCTTGGTAGTTTTTTATGCAGTTGTCGATCGACAGTTTGTCCAAATGTAATTTGGCATGTAAAAAAGCATTTGGTCGAAAAAACAATGGTCGAAAACTGGCATCTGCTCTAGAAAGCACGTGGGGCACATTTGGTCAATGCTCTACCTCGTGGTATACATTACAGGCGGTGGGCCTTTGCGCCTTGACCAGCAAACATGTTTCTTTGTTCTTCTCCGCCTGAGCGATCACCAAAATGTTTCATGGAAACACGTTTGTTTGCCAACAAATTTGCTGTAACTTGCTTGCAGAAAACTGGTGAGCGATCACCGAAATGTTTCGTGGAAACACGTTTTTTTTTGCCAAAACATTTGTGAAACTTGCTTGCAGGAAACTGGTGAGCATACACATATCGCAAACATGTTTGCCAAAACCTTCTCTTTCGTGTTTCAATTGTGTATCAAGCATGATATTTGTGGCAACCAAACTTCATTCCATTTCTGGTCTATCCTGTGCCTGAGCCTGAAAAAATCTTTCAAATCACAAAATTTCAATGTGGTTCTGCAGCCAAGGGGTACTTTTTTGTTTTTATGTTTGGCTATAAATGTTGGAATGCTTGGTACACAAAATTGTAGCATTACTTTCCAAGCAAAAGTCTGCAAGCTTCACATTGTAAGGCTGAATTTAATTAAGGAACATAAATTGAGGCAATTTCTTATAAAAAATTGCTTTTAGAGCAAGTTGTTAAATATTAAAACTAAGCTTTGTGTAACAAATGTTAGTTTCTCCACTAACTATGCTATGGTATATTCTGGTTATATTATGGAATCCGGTTGTATTTCACGATGAGCTTGATGAAAAAAAAATTGTGTGCACAGCCCATTCTATAAACAGGATTCTCGTGTCTTTCTAAATGGTTGCAATGGCTTTCATAATAACAATGTTCTAACATGCACTTGTTAAAGATGCAACGTTAATAGAAAAGGTTTGGGCATGAGAAACATGTAACCATGTGCTTGTTTTTCAGAGGCATATGGTACCTTGCATACCTAAATTTCTGGCTACGTGTGTACAGGTGTAGTTGGCCCTGATGGTGCACTTTTTAAAATTCATCCTTATGCTAACCCTAAGCCTGGTATAATCTAGCACCTTGGATATAGAACCTTCCCAAGTCTGGAATGAAGCCAATAATGTTGAACCCATGTTCTCTTCATCCCTAATTATAAGTCTTGCTTGTCTTGGCGTCAGCAATTCTCCCAACTTACATATAGGCTATTTTCGGAAATTTCTATCATTTTCCTACGGCTGTGTACATAGAAAAAGGTATCCTCGCAGTTCTAGACCCCTAGTAGACCGGTATTTTAGCTATTAGATTGGAAATGGCAGCAGCTATATGTAGGTCTAAAGTTTAGGCTTGGAGCCAACATTTTGCACACCTTTATGTTTGGTGTTTAGATAGATGCCTGCTTATCCATTTTGAATGCTTTCGCATGTGTGAAAGCAATAATGGTTGCACCATATGATGCAGCGATTCGAACTTTGCTTATTATGTGGTAGGTTATTTGGAACACGATGCTCGATGTTTAATTATAATCGTTTAACAGCATATTGTTAAGCTGTTTTATGACAGTGCACGTACAGTTTGGTAGTTGTGTGCCTCAGACGAGTGACCTGTACATGTAATTTCCCTTGATTTTTATTCACCCCCGCTTGTAAAATTTTTCGAATCTGTATGTTGCTGGCTGCTGAGTTTTAGTATTTCCATTTTGGAAACTTTGCAGGCTTCCTCACCTGAACCTGTAGTATGCAGTTAACAGAATTCAGAACACCATTATTCCGGTTTAAAAAAAAAGTTGGTTGAAACTGGTTTGGTCAAATTGGCCTCGTCTAGTATTTGATAAACCTGCTGCTAGCAATAGCTGTTTCGCAACGTTATGCAGCATTTGTTCAACCTACTCGCCACAATGGAAATCTGATAGACCAGTCAAGTGACCTTGTGCAGAAACTTTCAATTCTAAAAAATATCTTGCATCATTTTTCAGTTGCTTTTCCAATTGTTAACCACGGTCAATTTCTTCCAAAGCATAAATTGTAAACCTTCGAATTCGCATTAAACTGTATTTTAACATGTTTAGAATTTGGATCTTGGCCTAAAAATCTAGTTTCACTTACAATTAGAATTCAGAGATTTGTCCAATCTTTAACTTTCTTGGCATGGCACACTTTTTTTTTTATTAGAAGTTTAGACTTTAGAGAGACAGGGAGGGAAACACTTCCAAGAAGTCAGGTTTTTCCACCAACTAGATTTGAGAAGTTGTTAGATTGGTACACGTTTGGCACTATTAGACAAAAATGACCAGCTAGTACTACAGTACTAGAGTTTTAACATGCCAACGTCTTTATACACACCTTAACTTTAATGGCGAGAAAGGAGGAGTCACGCATTGAACTACCCAATGAACTAACTGAACGTAATGGGTGCGCATGCGTGGTTCTTCCCTTCCTGCCATTAAAGTTAAGGCATGTATAAAAACATTGGCATGCTAAAACTCTCTACTATGGATAACTAATTACTAGATCCAAAATCCATAAACCATAACTTGCACATGGGTATATGAATGGTTAATTCCTAACAATTTTATGAAATCCTGCCAAATGTCGACTGATGTGTGCATGTTTCAATTAATATTCGGTTTCCCAGGGTGTTGTACTGATAAATCGTCATACTACTTCTTGTCAAACTACATTATCTAATTAGATTTAGGCGGTTACACCATTGGTGTTAAGTGTTACCAACGTTTTTCAACTGTTGTGCATGTGTTTTAGAATATGTATTAGTTTGAGACCCGTATCATTAGCCTAATTAAAATTAATTGCACTGATGTTGAGAGACCAGTTTATATTTTGTGATCAGGGGAAAAAAAACATGCGGTGCAGCTGGCCTGAATAAAGCTGCATTATAGTGATTGCAGTCTGTGGTAAAATTCTATTAAGCTTTTGATAGTAACAAATGGTTTAACCTAGCTTCAAAAGAAAATAATTTTTTCGGCCTTGGCCATATCCTCATAACGTAGGCCAGGGCCTGCACACATCAGTCATGTTGTTTCATCCCTCATGGTATGTTAAAATAAAACAAAGCATGATGATTGGACTAAAAAAACCCACCATTCTTCAAAGAAATTGAAAATATTTGATGTAACGCCTGCACAATTGTTCTACTGGAAGCCTATGGATTTCATAAAACACTTAATGAACACAGAACAATGAATTTCATGTTATAGGACTCTTCACTTAAAAATCAGAAATCAACGATTTCAGTGATCAGTAACTAGACTATTCTGGCCAAACCGGAATTCTATGCTACCAATTTATTGTTCAAAATATCTAACCACTTCACAATTTTGCACAACTTCCAATCGGAAATAAAAGGCATTTTCAACATAATAGATGGATGCAACCGGAAGGAAACTAATAAACTTTCAACTCATTGGAGTTTTTGGCAGTATATGCAATTCGCTAATTGGTAAATTAGTCTTATGTTTCAACATCTCCCCCGCCGCTCGATCACTGGCAAATGGAGTTATTTAGGTTTGCATTTCCAACATGGCCGCGTCCATTTACTCCAGGAAACTCCATCTTGGAAAAGCGTTGTTAAAAAATATGGCCGCTTTTGGAGTGTGCGGCCATGTTGAAAGTGCAATTTTAATAGATTGTATTCAATCAGGTGCTCCTCGATGTCATCTGACATACTCAATGATGTACAAACAGATGTATCATTTTATTAATTGCAATGAATAATACTCCACAACACAGTTTAATCATAAATGCGAAAATGTGTATTCTAAAACGTTTTAGCATTGAATGTCCATTGGAAATCACTGAAATTTTGGAGCAATGAGGTTCTGCTGTGGTTAGAAATTGGAAGAAGACCTCTGTAATAACGAATTTTCCAATTTGACATTTTTTTATCACCTTTTTATGCAAATAAATGTCTGCACTTTTTTTACTTGCAGTCCATTTTAATTCTAGTGTTTACTACCAGTTCAGGTTTTAGGTTATCGGGAATACGTGTCCATCGAATCTCCAACGCACGCATTTATTGATTGTATGCCGTGTGGAAAAATTGCAATTGGGACACACATGCCGGAGAGATTTTAATATATCTGTTTTGCCCTATCTGCATTTTTATCTCTACGTCGCTGCTTTGGAACCAAGCAATGCTTCTTTACCTGGGAATTTCGTCACAGGTCGCATTTCTAGGTTGCTAATAAAGTTGGTCACGTGGTAAAATTGCTGCATCCACTGGAATAAATGTTACATGTATTTATTAGCTTTATTTTTATCTCACGTGGCTGTGATCACTTTCTAACTAGGTTATCTCCCTAGCTTGAGCATGCTAGAAAGAAGCAAAAAAAATATTCTGGGTCAACATAATCTCATGGCTGTTAGGCATGAGGCAGTCCTAATGTGGAAGGTTGCTATGATAAATATATTGACAAGGAAAATGACAATAAAAAAATTGAAAGAGACCTCATTTTCTGTTGATTCGTTAGTGTGAAATTCCTTTGAATTTAAAATTAATGGAGCTTATTAAGTTGGTCCTCCTCTGACGCTTTCATTAAAACCTGGACTAATGCGTAATCCTAGATACTTAGAAAACGCTGACAAGCCGCAACACTTGGCCTTGTGTAATGTGCTATTTCTTAATCGGCAATAAATGATGGTGCTAGTGACGCCTTTCTTTGCTGAAGTGAAATGTGTGGTGCCAAAATTTGAGTTAATTAGAATTCAGATGAGAGCTGTGACTAATTTCCTTTTTACAAAGGTTGCAATATTTTATTTATAGACCTCTGATAGGCGTCCTTCTCATAAATGTCTGACCAACTTGTGAAAATTATAAGTTAAACGGGAAATATGAGCTGTATAGTTGTTCTGAACTTCTATTAGGAAACCTTATAAAGGGTAGACTATACCTTCCTGCGCCATCTATGATACGTTTTAGCTTTAGTTGACATATTTCAGTTGCTGCTAAACGCAGGGTGGCACACTAGTGTGGCACCCTGCGTTTAGCTCAATTTTGGGGCCTCCGTTTGAAAGGAGTAAAAACATCTATCTATCTGCCCTTGCATCTTAATTTTGATCAAATTCTTTCATTTGAATGCCAGTTCCTAACGTCTTGTAAACTTTGAAGTTTTGGAAATAGGTTTATCTTACAACATCATGAGCTTTTCTGTAAACTACTAGAATGTCGTACTAATTAATGGTTATTGAAAGATCATAATATTAGGTCAGATCAACGGTTTTTGGGGGGGAAATAAAATTGACGGAAAATCTGATTTGGAACTATTTGGAAATTGAAAAAGTCTGTGTAGTCTGTAAATTTGCTGCATTTAACATTGCATTATTTCATATGTATTTGAAGGTGCCATTGATGTATTCTCTACTGTGATGACCCAAGCGTTCTTCCGTGCGTCTGATGTGAAAAAAAACCACTGAAATATTTAACCGCATTGATTTGCTCGATATATCCCTGCCTTTAGGCTTACATTTTATGAACCATTTTGTTTTCGCATTTTGTTGAACGCATATTGTTCATGGCACTAGACTTGAAACTTTTTTCGTAAAACAGTGTTGACGTAAGTGGCAATGTGTTTTATGTAAATACGAAATCCAAATTTCTGTGAGCACCATCATTCCTGCTAACAGGTCGTTAAATATTAATGCTAGCACAGTTTTGGTCTGTTATAAATGCAATTTTTCAAGACTCAAGTGGGCTCTTGCAATTGCGATATGAAGTGATGAAACTGATTCTTAAATACGACCGTCGTAAAAAAAAGGCGAGTGAAAATTTATTGGGTGTAAAGGCCCTCCAACGTTTCCGCCGACGTTTCCTTAAACTGCACTATGCTTTGGTCACGTGTAAATTGCAGCATTTTTTAACCCTGTATATGAGCACAAATCTGCATATATTTCAATATGAATATCCTAGGACACTTGTGTGCGACAGAGGTTCCTGTTTAACTTTTGATTCGTTAATTATCACTCTTTCGTGAGCATAATTATGCATCAATCTGTATTAAAATCGTTTTTCTTCTCCAATGTGTGCGAGTGTGTGTGCATTCAAAGCGAATGGAAGAGAATTCTGAATTTCATTTCTGCTGATATATAATTATGGTTGTCGTAGTTTATTTTTTAAAGTATACAAGTGTATTTTTTATAATTGATACTGTGAATATTTCTTTTAACTGCAAATAGACGAACATTTAAAATCGACCTTGTTCGTGTTATGTACCGGGAAGAAAGCTTCTTGTTTACTTAGCATTTCCACAAGGTTGATTGGAAAAATCTTTACTCGTTTACTGTGTGCACTCTAAAGTGCCATTTAACGGGCACGTGCATAATAATAGCTGATTTGAAGACATGTATCTAATGTTGATTGTATTATTTCTTTCAGCAAAGATTGGTCTATTCTACCTCGTTTTTTATTCAGCGCTGGCAGCATTCTTTGCGGTTATGCTCGTTATTTTCTACCAAACATTGCATAATTTTGAACCCAAGTGGAAACTCGACTCAAGCTTGATTGGGACCAATCCTGGTATGCTTTTGAAATCTCTCAATTTTTCAAATCTCGTATGTGAGCAGGCTAATAATCGTTACGCGTTTCCTTTTGTAGGACTTGGTTTTCGACCAATGCCTGATGACAAAAATGTTGAAAGCACCTTAATCTGGTTCCAACACGGTAGTGGCGGAAACTGGAAACCATGGGTTGAAAGGTTGAACACATTTATGGCAGGTGAGAACGGAGCAGGTGGTTTGGCTGTATCCTTGTTTCTTACCCCTTTTATTGCTCGTGCTAATCAAGGAATGATTTGTTTAGATTATGAAGAAGGACGACAATTGGGTGGAGCTGTTCAGGGTGGCTGTGGATTCGGCAAAGCAAGGGACAAGAACCTTATCTGCTATCCAGATATCAAGGATTTGGGAGATAACTGCACACGAGAAAAGAACTTTGGCTATGACCAAGGACACCCTTGTGTGATGATAAAAATGAACAGAGTAAGTTTCCAAATGTTTGATTCTATATTTGAATAATTTGTATCTGTTAAGAAACATGCTGAAATATTTGCATTATCAGATTGATTGTAAATGTATTTGAGGAAGTAATGGAGAAATGCCAAATTTGTTGTGGAATTGTTTGCAACATTACTGTTTTCATGATATTTAGATTTATGACTGGGTGCCAGTACCATACAACAGTACAGACTTGCCTGCAGATATGCCTCTAGATCTGCAAGCCAAAGTTAAAAGTTTCAAGCCTGATGCAAGCATGATTTGGGTGTCTTGCGAAGGAGAGGTTAGTAAATTGCTTATTTCTTTGTTTGTTGTCAAATGAATTGCCTATAATACAAATAAAACGTATTTGAATCCAGTAATACAATAATATGGGAATTACGCATGTATTTTTTGTTTGATTTTCACTGATTAGAAGCCTGTTGGGCTGTGCAAATCATAATTATGCGTTTTTAAATATTACAGGGTGGCAAACAAGTCCTAAAAGTCCTAAAAAAATAAATAATCCTAAAAGGTCCTAAAAAAGTCCTTAATATTAAAAAAAAGTCCTAAATACCCTCCAAAATATCGAAGAATTGTTGGAAATTATTATGAACCTTGTACATGTCATGTTA
>JAUJYV010000444.1:0-42763 GCA_033995625.1 Ophyiulus pilosus
CGTCCTGAAGAGGCGGCGGGGGGGGGGGTGGAGTCTGCTGGCATGTGGACAGGGGCGAATGCCAATATGGACGTCCACTAATGATGGTAAAAACTTAGTGTTTTCTATGGTAAATTTGTGTTAAACACCGATTTATGCTGCAATTTCCTTTCGAGGTCAAGACATTTCCGTTAATCAGAAAATCTTGAAAAATGTCGTGCCTTGGTATGTACCTACAAATTTGCTGGACACCCTACTTCTCAACAAAAAATAAGGACCGTGTGGACAGGTGATGGAGAGGTCAATTTTGAAGGAATTTCGGTCACGTTCTTCTTGAATGGCCCCTTAGGTTTTCTCATGCTGAATGCACTTTAGTTAGAATTTGGCTTTGCCGTGACGCTTCATGCAAACGCCTAGTCGCGGCAGATTCGTCCGCTAATGGCCAGCGGCGCTCCGCTCATTCCCAACTCGTCATCGTTGGCGAGTGGACGTCGGAAAATTCCCGGACGCCCATCGAACTCAGGCGACCTCCTCGCGATTGAATCCGCGAGAAGAAAATAATCGTTCCGCGTAATTAAAAAGCCGGCCTTTCCGCGTCGTAAAAACGGCGTGTAGGAGAGGCTCTGAAGGAAAAATCGCGAGCGGCTCGGGAGCGCTCTCGTCGCCCCTTTCGTAAGGGGGACGACCGTACGAACGACGGATCGCCTACTCTCAGTCGTTTGACAATCGTCGGAGGGGACTGGTCGATCGTGGATTAAACGAGGCCCAAATGTGCGACGATGGCCGGAGCGAAGCCCGGTGTCCACGTTGTGCAGCTTAAACCCATCGTGGTTCCGCAAAGTTTACAGGATGGTGCCAAATTTATTAAATGGGACGACGTGAGTACACTACACTTCTTTTTTTTTCCCCCTCTTCTCTTCATTCCCCCCTTTAAATACCTTTCGCGACCTTTCGTGTCTTGGTATAGGGTGAAACGACCACATTTTTCCTTGTACGTTTTTCTATAGTTCATTAATAATAAAAAAGCCTCTAGACCCGAAATATCGCTTTGGTAAGGTCAATAACGCGTATTTTAAACCCACGACTCGTAATTAAATCTACAAGCTTCAGATTACATGCTATGGCTACATTGCTAATAAACATAGGAAAACTGAGACCAAACCTAAAAAAATGTAAATTTTCGGATGAAACAAACAACGGCCTTGACCATATACTGATCCTCGAAAACACTTGGCAGGTTGTACCAAACGCTGGTCATTTAAAATCTAATTTCAAACCCGATTTTAACATGCGAAAACATGCCGTGGAAAATGGCAGGCCTGATAGCCGATTACTCTTAACCCTAGTTTGGTGAAACTGCTTTTTTTTTTTTACCAAAGGCTTAATTAGCATCGAACTTGTAGTAGGTTTGTTTTTGAGTCACCGAAACAAAAGTCGGTATAATGGGGTATTCCTAACCTCGTGTCGTCTCGACACGGCGGTTTTGACCATGAAGCTGAAATGCGAGTGTGTCGGCCTGTTGAGAGGCTAGAAATTGGCTTGCTTAAGTTTTCAGGTTTTTATTCGTTGATTAGCGAAATGGGATATTCTGGAACCATATTAGAAATCTCGGCAGTTTAGCTTTTTTAAAATGTGGGCCTCAAGCAGTTACAATAACGAATAGTTCATTTTAGCCTTTGTCACGAAATGGCTGAGCACTGACCATCCGAAGCGACTTTCAGCCATTTCGTGACAGCGGCTATAAAGGTATGTTCACGTAGGTGGCTGAATATCCTTTGGTAGCAGGAATGTCAATGGCAGAGTATGGCATTCCTACGATATTCAATTGATGCCTATTGCTTCAAGCCACCTATATATTTGAAGGTATTCCTATTGTTATATTGCTATTTTCAGCTCATAAGATTAACCGCACGTTAGTTATTCTCGGATTTTCACAAAAGTACGTTAACGTCATCTAGCAGCTTTATTCACGAGATTAATTGCCAATCGTGAAAAAGAAAAAAACAAGATGAAATTGATAGCGGAGGAGTTTTGTGGTTTTCATCGTGCATGGAAAGAATTGAATGAAAACTTCGTTATTTATAAGACTGTCAAAACAGCTGTCAATCATTCCTTTATGTACAACATTTTTAGAAAAATGTGAACTTCTGTTTCTACTAATTCTCTGACTAATATAATTTGGTTTTATGTTCACGAGGGTAACTAATGTTTAAATTTGAAAATCGTAAGTAATTTTTTCAGACCAGCAAAACTTTCCTACACACATCAGATTAAGAAAATGTATAAATACGGTATTAACTCAAAAAGCAAACACGTGGATTTTTATGCAACCTGCCAAGAATAGCGTAAACACTTGTTTAAACATATGAAGTGCTTTTTCGTGATTATGAATTTTTCTAATGTTGCCAAATGTGCGCTCCCCTAAAACCAGGAAACCGAGCCTATAGCCTTTAATCTGGTTAATCAGCGTAATTGTAGTTTTTGCCATCCTGAGAAAATTATTCTCATAAACGAAACCAGACATACATATGTTAAAAAAGTAGGTTTCACCTTTGAGGCTAGGCCTCTTCGTCTGAAGAGGTTTTAATTTCCCTACATTGGAGACCTGTGTGTTGGATTAATTGCGGGATTATTTTACTGCGCTGCTATTTATTTCCAACACCTACATATACCTCATTTTAAAGGTGAAATACGAAGGCAGAGATCGCAAACCTCAGATTGCCATGTTTACTATTAAGACTATGCCCATATAGCTACTCAATTGACTAGACAAGTAGACTATATTTGACAGTGTACTGTTCGTTCAATAACTCAAAATCGAAAGCTAAAAAAAATGCTTGCGACGTACAAGTAAGATCAAAGTGGGAGTAAATCAAATAATATACTGCAAGTACATTGCACCAAATGAGCAAAAAAACGTTGTAGTCCCTATAGGATGCATTTTAGTTGCATTTGTTTTATAGGACTTGTCTCTAAGGAATTTTTAGCATTGCAGGCACTGGGATTTAGGACCCTTTTAAAGGGGAATGGACGAGTTTCTGGAAAGTTTTAACTTTTTTGCTGCAATTCGTTTTTTTTTATTCTTCTAATCTATCATTAAAATATACCTGAATATCGATTTGCCAAATATGCACTGTTGTATGTTGTAGTTATCTGTGCAACAGGCTTAGCTGACTGCATCAGCGGAGTTAAAGTAAAAAAACAACGCTTCTACAGTTATTTGACCTTCCCCCTCAGGAGGCCATCCGCTGTCTGAGCTAGTTTTTTGTATCTACATTTTTTGTTGTTATTTTTAACTTGTCAACAGCAGGTTGCATAGTGCCCCATTACATTTTAGCAACGAATAACGTAATTGTAATCCGTGTTTGATATTTTTAATAAATATGGATTCTATACAAAAAAATGTCATCAAAATAAATATTGTGCTGGGTATATTAGATTTCATTTACAGTAATGTGAGACTGTTTATGTTACGCTATCCATGTCCTTATGTTGCCTTCTTGAGGTGTCCACGACTAATCTTTCAAGATCATCGATGTTGTGGCCAAGGTTTTCCCTACTTGTATTTACCCTTGACTGATTTTGTGCTTGCTCAGCAATCTTTTCAACGTGTTGTCCTATATGATCTCAGATTCAGGTTACATAATATTGTTATCGTTGGCCCGATGTGCCGATAAAACTGAGCGCAAATATTAGGCGTAGACACGCACAGACTGCGTTTATAGTAAGTCTACCTTCCGTATCGTTGGTCGGAATAAAGTGATAAGATTTTCTTCAGCTTCTTATATTACCAGTTGCACGTCGGCCACCTCACCTTTTTTTACGAGCTTATTCTTTAGTCGAACCCCGTTAAAAACACTGTTTCTTTAAAAGTATTTTCACGTAGAATAGAGAGTTTGAGCCATCCAACGGTAACGAAACGATAACGAGAAACAGCGCTGGCGGCACGGTTTGCCTAGGAATACCCTATGCGAAGCATAGCATTCCAATGCCATTCCGGGCTTGCCACACTGTTTCTAGTTAACGTTATCGTTATCGTTTCGTTAACGTGGATGGCTCAAACTCTCTAATGTCTAAAAGTTGGTGACGCTGAAAACTTAGTTTTTGAGATTATCATATAGGAAAGTAGTCAAAATACTAGCATTGGCACGATACAGCAAGATAATTGTTACTTTTGGTTGTTTAGTTGGTCTTTTTAGTGTTAGATTGGCTATAAATCCCATCAGTTTGCAAAAGTGGATTGGCAATAAACAATAATAAACAATATAGATTGTCACGTTTTCGGAGTATACCATATATTTCGGAAACTGCTTATGATAAGAGTGATAACACGTTAATGGCGGTTACTACGAGCTTGACTATATTATTTTTTAAACTTCATTCGTATATACAGAAGAGAATTAATTACTTTATTATCGTATTATCTTCGTCTTTTCCTTTAATTTTTTCCAGCATTTTAGGCCTGCCAATCGTTAATGACCCTTCTAGCGACAAATGCATATTGGAGTCTGCAGGAATAATAATTTAATCGACGCACTATAAATTCAAGTTGCCCATGATTAATTCAAATTGACACGTCTCGCATTTACAGTAAGGTTAGGCGATGCTGGAGTCTAATGAATATTAATCATAAGCTCTGGCAAATTTTTCGTGTGTGCGTTTTTTATTATTATTATTCAGGTGTTATGAGTATTAGCAGAAGCAATAACTTATCAAGAAGGGAAATAAATCAACAGCAAACGCAGGCCTACGACCTTAATTAGAAATACATAAATGCATGCACTGATGCATTGAACTCCTGAATATATACTGTACAAATACATCAACAAAAAGTACGAATGATCTAGGATTGTGATGTAACGTTTAACTCATAAGGGAAATTGAAGTAAATATCCTCCGTATTTAAACAAAAATATTGAATATTTGAGGAAACTAAAAAACGCTCGTTTGTTCACGGCAAAGATAGTACACAATAGAATTGAAATGAAGTTTGATCTAATCTTTCTGTACTTCTGATTTTCGTTTGTTTGTGGAATTTGAAGATACACTGCATGGGTTATTTATTAATAACAGAGTTGTTTTGAAGAAACTTTATATACAAGTTTTCTTATCGTTATCGTGTATGCTGTCCTCGAAGGTTTATAAACGTATTTCTTCATATTTCTTTTGATGAAATTTAATTTGTGAATCCTTCGTGGTGAATACCTGAAAACGTGTTAACCTTTCATTGTTTGTTTTCTGTTAGATAAGCAGCCATGGTTGAGAATGTAATCGTCACACAACACAAAAAACATGTTATGATTGGCCATATACATTTTCCGATTTGTTAAATGTACATATGTGAGTGTTTGTGTGGGCTTACATTCCTGATTGGTTGAATCCGCATTTGGTCCAATAGTGCATTTAGGGCGTGTTTGAGAATATTCTTAACCTTTACAGTTTCACCTATGTCTTTTTGGAGTCAGATTTATTAGCCCGGCCTTCTTGACATTAGCACCGTGCGTGGGATTGTGCGTTCAATAATGCTGGCCACGACCACATATTATGGGGCCCCATTTTAATGAAGTTCAATTTAATTACAATGCGAAACGCATTTTTATCAATTTTGTGAAAACTGCGTTTCACATGTAGCACATATATTATAAGTTTAGCAATGATTCCGAGATGAGCAAATAGTCTTCGGGTTATTGAAGTTTAAGGTGACGTTTACGACGCCATAGTCATGATTTTGACATGTGTGCACGAATACATCATAGGCAATCATAAAATGTAGCTTAATGCACATGCAGGTTTAGTAATGCATAATTATTTAACGCCTTGGGCTCTCAGGTGCGATGTTTACCAAAGTGATCTAACTGGGTCGTGCAGGTTCACTAGCCCAATTCATTACATTATTATATAGATACAAATATTTTGAATATGTAACGTAAACATGTTATCGGCTGGAAGTCACCTTTATCGGCATATATTATAGCCTATATGAGTTTTGAAGTTCTTTACAGAATTTGTAAGATGGAAAGACAAACTTTTCGAATAACTTTAAAATAATTTAGAATTGGATAAGAAAATTCAGAGGAAAATAAACCATTTTGCAAGTTAGCATCTTTTCATCAGGTTTTGAATTTTTTTTCCACATTTTTATAACACTGCATGGTACGTAACAGCATGTTCTTTATAGCCATTTTAAAGTGCAGAAAGTCATTTCATCAAAACCTCGTTTGTACGTAGCCCTCCCTAAGGGCTTTAACCCTTCTCTTTTATCCCCTCCATGCTTTTCGAAAGTGGGTTTTAAGAACTAAAAAATGCTGGAAAATATGATATAGCTTATATAGGGGCTATTCGAACCACGGTTGTTAAAAAGTTTCAGAGTACAAAAACAAGCCCGATTCGTTATTGGCCTAGTTGTGAGACTCTTGTTGCCCCCGGGTCTAATTAAAATGACTCGTCTATGCTTACTGGCAATTCTTTACATCCAGTTTTAGGTCGAGCTTTGCCTTATAGCATTTCGAGCAGGCTCTTGGGATGTATACGGGTGGGTATAAGCTATAATGCCATACTTTCAGTGGTGTAAACACGTCGAACCGTCGTTAAAATGATGGCCCTTCATCCCAGTTTACCCTATAATGTATGCTAGCTATAAAACTGAAATAACCTTATTAAGACGACGTAAACAAGCGCAATTTGTTTAATTTTCATGTTTCGCGGACCAACCCCGTTAGACCGAAGTATATTTTCCGGTAAATAAGGACGCTATAGGATGCCGGGAAGATCCTTCGAAAGTTTTATTCCTCGTAATTTCACTTAATGGAAACTAGACAGGGATTGGTCCATTGTAGATCAAGAAGGAGAAAAAGAATGAAGGTTGTCTCAGAAATTTCCCGGTTTCCTTTTCAGTATATAATGCGTGTTTCCGGCTTTGAATTCATTTGCATGGCTGTTCGAGTTATCGATGAAAGATAAAGCAGTGTGACCAGATAATTAAAGTTTGAACTCTGGTAATAGTTACTTAGACAGTTTAGGGGGCTATTTTTTAAATCTCCCGATACTGTACGTGCTTCCAGCCTATCATGGTATAAATGGTTGTTCTACAATTATCGTTGAGAGATAAAACAGTGCGACCAGATTATTAAAGTTTGAACGTGTTGAAATTTGTTTCGTAGAAAGTATAAAGTGCTTTTTTTGAAAGCCCGTGTGCAGTGTAAATAAGATTGCAGTGGCATATTTTATGCAAGAGACTGGTAGTTCCAGTCGGAAACGCTGTTTTCCGTGCGCGTGCGCACTGTTACATCTGTCGAAGTCAGCGTTTCCGGCTGGAAGTACAGAGCCTCTCGCCAGAAGGATGTTGTAGTACTTTAAAAGTTCAGGAAATACTGTATACGTATGTAGCTTGCTGTTTGTTAAGAAACGTGGGGTTTTTTTTGCCCATGGCCTTACTATGAATACTATCTATAGTATATGCGGTATAACGCCTCCAGTTGAGCAGTACTTTTAGAACGTGAGTAAAAGCAAACGATATATCCTTGCTTACATTGCCGTGCCTTATCAAATAGTTTCCGAGATGCAAATTTTCTCACGGTAGGATTACAGTTTTGACAAATCTACCAGGCTTTCCATTTAACTTGGTTCGATAGCAAAGATACACTGTATATGGCCTGTATTGTGAATTTTTATGAACGTTCACGTTCTGGGTTGTTATTGCATATTTTCATGACTTCTGTGCTATTAGGACATGATTACAGATAGGCAGTCTGCGGAATATATTGGATAAATTAGTATCATTAGTGATATTATTGAAATTTAGCTGCTAAACATATTTTATAGTCTACTCTATCCAAACGGAAGTTACATGAAATTATAATGAACCTTTATGCAATCATAACTTGCTTCCATATTTATTTATTATTGAAAAGCTAAGGGTAAAATATAAACAGTTTATCAACCTTCCAATAAATATTGGGGGGAAAATTTGCCTCCGGGATTAATCTTCGACACTATGAATTTTATAATCCACGAAACATCGCCATGATATGTAACTTCGCATGACATTCATCGCATTGGTTCGCGACCTGTTACTTTTCAAATGAAATGAAATGGAATACATGGAGAACAATCGATGGCATCTATGGCGTCTTAAGAGTATACCCGGAGGAAAAATCAACATGCTGAAACAAGTGGGCCATGTATGCAGTATATATCCAAATCATATGGAGTTTTCTTTTAAGAATAATGAAATTCTCGTCAATATTTTTTTGTATTTTTTTATTCATGCTATGTCGGAGTAATTTCTCTTGAATAATATAACAAAATTTGAGATGGAAAGTAAAATAAAGCAGATAGAGCAGCCATATTCAGCTGTTGATTAACCAAGATGGCCGACGGATATCGTCACGCGCAATCTGACGTTACTATTCGCGTTTAATTATCGTATATAATGCCCGCCCTCACAATCCGCAAAATCTATATTTGTAAACACTCTAGAAATTCCTCCGTATCTCAGTACGAAATATTTATTGGAAATGCTTTCACCTTATCTGCTCAGCATATCCAGAAAGTTTATATTTAACGATCGTTGTATTCGATAGATTATACGTTTTTATCTCCGGTCTATAAATACAATCCCGTATCTGTAATTCCCCTCTTCGAGTTGTAATAGAGCCATATGTAGTTATCGACGATTAAAGTAAAAACCCGTTCAATTGCTCGAGTGTGACAACCCTGTTGCTGTCCGGGTCATGACATTTGAACGTGACGACGGCACAAAAAAACACGATGATGTCATAGAGCGTTTATTTCACGTCACGAGAATAACCGAGTTTGCAAGAAATCCAATTAAATTCAATATCCGAGGGCGGGAATTTCTTATAATTTGAGCTTGAGAGCAAAACTTTCTGGCTTTTCAGACCTGCTAATAATCTGTTTGGACGAAATCTAAAAATAAGTCGCGCTTGATTCGTCATCCGTGTACATTTACGCCACGAGATAACGTGTAAACACGATGTAATGATCATGACTTTTGGACCCGTTTCTGGCTTTTCGAATAGGTTTGAATTCAGGTTTAAATCGTCTATCAATTTTTACTAGAAAAGGATTAGGTCATGCGTACGGGAAGCAAAACTTTGACACATGCACCGATACCTATACATATTTATAATTAAAAATTGTTACATGAACTTCTGAATGCAGAAGTTGCTGAATTTGAATTTGACATGCTCGATCGTATGAATTAGTGCATTTTTTGCCACATACGAGAAGGCGAGTCTGCAAACATTATTCAAAGTCATGAAATGGATTTCATCCTGGTTGAAAATCGATTTGCAAAAATTCTATACAAATTGGTTAGAATTTGTTCGTGCGCATGCGCTCTCATCATAACGCCACCAGGATTCAAGAGATCACTTGCTCACATTTACATAATTTTTCTATCCAAAGCGATTTTTAATCGGTTAAAATCCATTTCGTGACTTGTTTGCATTCCTGACAATTGGCTACTTGTGCCCAGAATGTGATGCAAAAGTTTTAGACTTGCTCAATATTGAACACTGATTAAACCTAAAAATAGTATGTTTTTTTTTCAAATAGTGAAGTGCTATCCTTAATAGCATTAAGTGCATGCCTTGATGTAGTTTTTTGTTTGATTAAATAAAATGCGCATGCGGGCACTCTTGTTTTGTTAATCTTTGAGAGTAATGTGGTTTGCTCCCAGTTTGATCAGCATAATCAATTTAAAACAAAGGATTTAAATGTGGGCCATATCTTAATGGGATCGGAAATAGAGGAAATGTGTACAGAACGGGTCCTAGAGATGAATTAACCGTATGTACACTTTCTTATCGTGACGTAGAATGAGCTTAAATCTATTGATCGCCCTGCCTTTTGTTTTTTAAGGCTTATGTCTCGCATAATTTGCATAGTTGAGCCGCAAAATATACTGCGGCGCATTTTGAGTGTTCTTATACAAAGTCTACCGCGTTATTTTCCATCTCATTCTTCTACATTTCCTCGTGGGGAGAAAATGTGTGAATTATATATGGCCTAAAGATACTTTTTTTCCCTTCTGAACATCATGGAATCAAATTCTCAAACTGGTTCCTACTTTGCGACTTTTTTTTGTAAATCTTATTCACATGAAAATATTTCACGTGAATGTGGAATACATTCTTTAATAATCTAGCATTTTCAGAATAAATCAGATAGTATTCTGATATCTGAAATTTTAATATTAATGTTTGAATACATTCCATGAGCATTTTACATTTGATGTGTTGGAGGATGGCTTTATGGTGCGTGCCGAGTTGTATATGTTTCGGATCTGTTGACACCAGCTCCCGTTAATGCTGAATATTGTGTTAATTAGGTTTAAATGTCATTTCTGTCACTAATTTAGATATCGAGGGAGTTTGGTGATAAGCTTGTATCAAACGTCAGATTCGTTTTCTAAAGATAGGCCTTGCCTGACGATTTCCGAAATGCAATTAAATTCCCATTTATAAATGGCATGATGTGGAGATTTGATTGTCAAATTGACAGTTTTAATGTAACTGGCAACTGAACAATCATGCAACTGATTGATTTCAATTTAACACAAACGATATCCAATAGTTAACGCATGTAGCCGGTTTATGCAGTATATTATTACAATTGGCGACCTGATAAAATAAGGGCATTAACAAAAAGGCATCAGAATGACATGGGAAAATGCTCGATCTTCACTCGAAGAGGATTGGACGATTTTTGGAGTTGTCCTTTCCAGGACCACAGAATTCTGATAAAGCATACAAATTGCAGAACCAACACTAAAATCTTGGTTATTTTTTATTATTATTAACTTATTCCAATTGTTACCAGTTTGTTTAAAAATTGAATACAATATTTTTCTATAATCATTCTTGAACCACTTCTGATTGTAAAAGATGCAAATTGACCATATTTGTAACAAATGTAATCAAGTTGAAATCCGTTCGTGCAACTATAAGCAGTCCTTGCGATTAATTTACATTTAGTTTTTTTCATATTGGATAAGAAAAAGTAAATAATAATTACAACAATTTTTGATTAATTCTCCTTGGAACCAAGAGCGTATATGTTTTATTTTTCAATTAGTAGCTTGCTCGTTTGTATTTTTCTAAGAAATTTTAAATTTCCGCAAAGTGCTAGGCTAGCCTACATTTATTTTCATATACGCTCTTTGAATTATTCGTGCATTTCCTGCTTAACGGAAACATTTTGCGTGATATCTAAACGCAAAAAAGAAAAAGCACATCAGTCGATCATATTATTAAATAAACTGTACATGTGCTCCAGTTTCTATTTTGCAATCTGTTACACAATGCTGGCTGCACCATTTTCCGATTAGTCTTGTTCATCTGGGAATTGAGAAAGTCTGGTGCTATTTTTTTCTGGGAACATTGCAAAATCATACACACATTCGAATATACGTAAGAATATTTCAAAAGTGTTAACTTGCTCGATTTATAAATGAATCACTATACTGAACACGTGCTGTCTTAACACGTAATTCGTATTTTTTTTCCGTAATGAATCATGCGTGGCCAATAGGAAATCCATGCTTTGGATTGTGAACGGTTTATGGTAATTCAGGATTGATTTGATCAAATCAAACTAGACTATTATACGTATAAGCGTTCTGCTAAATTAAAATTGCACCTTGGTCTAAGCAAGTGAAGTTCAATATGAAGTTGGTAACCCTCATCCGCCAAGTTGGTGACTGTTATACAGTTCATTTTTGGCATACTTCCATTTGCATACCAACGTCAGTTCAGCTCTTATGCAGACAATTTACATAAACTTTCTTAGCCCATTTACAGGAGCGCCTTAAAGGTAGGACGAAATACATGCGGCGCGTGATTTGTTTAATTTGATTTTGTTGGAAAAGTCAAAGCCTACGTATTACACGTGTTTTGTTCTGATCGAATTAAACTTTCAAATTTGGCTTAATTCGATAAGTACGCTATGCTTCATACCTTAATCCCAAGTTTCTAATTGTTGATCTAATCCTGAACATATCCCTAATTAGCACATTATTAGACTGGCGTCCAAAGTTGATATTTGTTTATAACATAAACCTGTCGCCTTTTTGACGAGTTGATTCGTGATTTATATCATGTGATTGGTGGTCAGTCGTAATGTTTATTTATTGTCCATTAACTCGGGACCAGCGAATATCTTATTTGAATATCGGGGGTCCTATTTAGTTTTTGACTCAAATAAACATTAAAGTTGTTAAATTTGTTCATTTTGTCACTACGACATGGGCGTAACGGCGCATGTTGAGATCATTTCGTCAAAATTGTAAATGAGGAAATTCTAGTAATTTAGGGACTATATCCTGTAAAGGACACTTCCCTGTGCGACAAGATTGTTATAGATTAGATTGTGATACATAGATGCATACATTTACTTCACTGACGTCATGTCGTATCAGTACGTTAGCTTTAACCCAGCGTTTAATCAATATGAAAATCCCATGAACTCCACCAGTTTTCCTCATTAATTTTCATCCCCGCATTGCAATTTAGTAGAGCAACCATAACAGTTTTAAAAGGTGATTTAATTATTTTTACTGACCGTTAATGGATGAGGTTGGCATACATTAACGAGCTATATTTTGTTACAGGTTAATTGGAGGTATGATAAAGAAGTTTTATCACTTTTATTTCTTACCTCTATGATTATTATTAAAGGAAAACTGCATGCAATGATACGTAAAACGGTAATACGTTGGTAAAAATGTCAGCAAGCATTACTGATGTTTAAAGTAAGAACAATGTTTAAACTGAATATTGTGTGCTTGCAAAGATTAGCCATAAACCGAATATGCAATATAATTATTTGCTGTTCTGTCTGTGATATATGAATCGGTCTGCTATTTAAGATTTTCATGTTTAAGGTTCATATATTTGTTTATCCAAATCCTTAAATTATGATTGTGTAATTGGATTGTAATACTTCAATCTGTATCTGTGGAAATTTGTCGCTTTCGACCTCTAGTATTACTAACCATGACATTGAAAACATCTAGAAAATTCTCGCAAATTAAGCTGCATTGTGTGTTCATAATAAGCTATTAATAACCCTTTATGCCATAAACAAAAGCCTGAAATTATTATACGAATACCTGTTTCATTGTTATAGCAAAAGGGATTTTACTTTTATGCATCACTTCGTGGATTGTTATAAAACACAAAGTACGATCACAATACATGAATGAGATTTCGTCCATGTAAAACAATCCCCTTTGGCATTATTATTAAATTAAAACATCGAATCGGCCATTTTAGACAACATTTCTCCCAGAATTGGCTCGACATCCACCCACTTTATTCTCCTTAGATATGATTTGACTAAGGGTTTCATAAATCAATTTATCTGTGTTGCCAAACATATTCGTTTTATTGTTCGTTATTGCACTGCCATCTGGTAGTCACAACGCTCCGCATATGTTGTGCAGGCCAAAACAAATAATTCCTGATTGTAGCATGGCTTTGCACGGCTGGTTTATTTTCGTTTTTTCTTACTACTGATCGTGATACTGTTTCCACTTCTTTTTTCTTGTGTATGTCAGCGCAGGTATTGTAAATGGTATAAACAGATATTCGTAGAAAACGACTACAATGTTGGGCGAATGATCTTTGAATGAGACATTATCAGGTCTCCGTAGAGGATACATGGCTAAAAGAGGAATTTGGGAAAGTTCTGGTGGCTTATCGTTATATTTACCTTCGTTTTAGGAATACTGTTAACTCTTTCTTTACTCTCATTGTTTAAATTTAATTTATGATCTTTAAGGAGAATTTACTTAAAATATGCATGTTTTACGCTTACAAATCCTTACTTAATCTCATTTTATAATCTAGAAAATGAAACTATAATGATAGTAAAAGGTTTAAATTATTGAGAAAGATACATTTTTAATCTGCATTTTATGCATATCATATTACTTTATTGTTGAAGTGCAGGTACTTTAGTCATTTTAATTCCTGAAATTTGATTAAAAATGATATGGTACATCGTATTGCTTGTATTATTTATGGTGTTAAAGTATAATGTAGTTATTTATTTTTTATCTACGTGAAGTTACTACGGTGTTGCAACATGTTGTTTTGAAAACAATGATGATTATTCTTGATTAACACCGACATAACACATGCTCATTCCGTATAAATCCATTGAAAGTTGGAAATAAATAAAATATGAAGTTTGGAGGTTCAAATGTAGGAATCTCTTTGAAGGAGCTTCGTTGTCTCGTCCCATTTTCATGCAAGCATGTACCATATAGCATTTTTCTTGTATTTTTTATATCAAATCAAAACCTTTGCTCAGCTCATGAATAATTTCCCCAAGTAGTTTATACGTTTGTATATGCTTTATGTGTGCAGCGCTTGCATGTTTTATGCATGAGCAAAAATAGCATTTAAGTGTTATCTCAGACATGCATGCTGTTGTCCTTGATAATAATGGAAATGCATCATTTCTTAAAATTTTTTACGTAGTGCATTTACTGTATGGGAGGGAGTTGCATGGAAAACAGCCAATTAGGTTTAACATAGCAAGTAGTTCTAAGAATTTCTTTCTGATGCATATGCATTGATGTTATTTCCTTGAGGTGCTTTACTTTACATTGAAATTTTAAAAATAAACCTTCAAGACTTCATGTTTAAGACAACGTTTGCTTATTAATAATTAAGTGCGTCATACATCAAATACTTCCATTATCAAATTTATAGAATCGTTCCTGTTTTAGAATAATACTTTAACTCGTGGATTTTCCTTAGTATTTCCAAGAAAAGAATTTTACAATCTAAGAATTATTTGCTTATTGAAAAAACACATTTCCGTGTTTGCCTTTCACTTGTTCTCTCGCCTAGCTGCCTTGTCATTGATTTAAATTCAACTTAATTGTAAAATATTTTAATTGCCACTTTGACTGTCACCATATTCGTGAAAGCTGTTTTAATTTTTTTTTAAATGATTTTTATTATATAAAAACAAGTTTTGATTATCATAATTCCCTTAAGATCACTTTATTACTCATTTTAAGAACTTGTCAACAGATAGATGGGAAATGATTTTCCAAATAAAATAATAAATGCGTTCACAATAGGTCATTAGTGTAGATATATCGGGACGATTATGCAAATGTTGTCGACTTTATTCTGAGATTAATGTAGCAACGATGCTCTTTTTGAGCTGGTAATTCCTGTTATTAATCTGGATATTTACTATATCCCGTAATGACTTTTTAGAACGAGACTTTTGCCAAACCCTTCTTAATTATGCTATTCATTTATTGAAGTTTTATCAATTTGAAGAAGCACGTTTTGTCTCAAGGGACGAGGATATTGACACGAAATCGTTTTGCATTCAAATTCTGAATTATTATCGTGACTGACAAAGATTATATTCTTGCATACGTCTTTTAGAAGAAGGCAATGCCCTCCGTATGACAGCAAACACTTCCTTGGCATATATGCGTTCACAAAATTCTGTACATACATGTACAGTCGTACTGCAGTGTTTAAGATTGAAAGCAAGCATTTTGTGTGGCTGTCAGGTATGTTGGTTGTATTTGCCTGTGTTGATTTTATACTTTGAAATTCTAAAAAAAAATGGCAATGAAGTTATTATTACAACAGTGCTTGATTTTTTATCAGGAACAAAGTTATTTTCTTAAGGGTGTGGTTTATTCGACAACTGACAACAAATTAAAGAAGTTCTGAATTTTTTAGGACGTATAATTGCAAACTCGGGTTTACAAACGTTTACAATCTCAAGCAAAACAAATGACACTAGTAAAAACTCTAGTAATATCTTTATATATTGATTGTTGAATTTTCCCCAATTGAGATATAAAAAGCTAGAAACACAAAGGGTTTATTTGACATATTATACTCCTGTGCTGTCGCTACGTTTTTTCGTTGTTATTTTTTAATCAAATCCAGGTTTAATCATAAGACTACACAGATCTGAATATGGTGCACCTTGCCATTACATACAGATCCTATCGAAAACAACCTTCAGATGTGACTATGCGATGATGTTTTTTTCTGTGATCCGTTTTAGTATTTAAATAAAAGCTTGCATACGCAACGGTTTCAATGCCAAGTACGCGTAATTACATTTCATTGGTTGACTATTTCAGGCTGTAGACCAGAGAAAGTCTTCATTGACCTCGTTTTAAAATATTTAATAACCACCTGTCATCAGCATGAAACTGATAATTAATTTCCTCATTAAAAATAATTTATAACAATTGGAAGAATTTGTATGTCAGGCAGTTTCGATCGCTCTAATGCCATTCAAGAGTTTCTTAACTTTCGTTTGCGTATTACAACATCACAACTTTGAAATATTATCATTGTAATCTCACATTTAAACTAACTTCAAATAAATATAACCGAGCAGCTCACATAAATTATTAATTCTTTAACTTGCTTGAGTGACGGCGTCGTAAAATCGTGATGGCATTACTTTAATAAAACCTTTCACCATGATCCTAAATTTAATCGACGACTGCAACATGGTTTAACCATCGTTTTCATTGTCGTCGTAAATCAAAGTATCTTTTAACCTATTTGGAAATGGGACGAGTCGAAAACGTTGTCTTTTATGATGATGGTATGAAATTTGACTATATGGGTATAAGATGTTGTTTTCAAATAAACGTTTGGTTTTTGTTGTTCTAATATGTCAAGCGTAATTGAATGATTTTTCGATTTTAATCATAAAGCTTTTGACAAAATATATATCAATGGATATGGGAGAATTTTGAGACTGGCAGATGGTTTTCAGTTTTTACAGGTTTATATAATCGAGATGTTGGGAATTATACTGTTTATCTGTGATGTACAATCTATGAACAATCTATTTCAAAGTACTCGTACATTACTTTTCCAAAAATCAAGTTTCATCTTGACAATTTCTGCTGGTACTCGTGTTTAAAAACAACTTAACATTCAATCGGTGTTTTCAGAATTTTAATGACTCTCACAAATTACACCCATTTGCTGCCCCCTTTGCAATATCTAATTTTCGCGTCCATATCCTTGAAAGTATCTTTATGTCGCTTATCCCACCCACGCTGCTCCCTGCTCGTATTTTTGCAACGATGGTGGCACTTCAAGTATTGATCCGTTTTGCAAAACCCAGCGACTAAATAGTCTTGGAAAATCTTGTTATTCGCGAATAAACGACGCTCAAATGGGCGTCTCTAGGTTTTGATCGTCGGCATAATTTTTCCTTAAAGTTCAGCAAATTTGTAATTTGTGAACGAAATTACGTAATTCGGTCTTAGTTATCAGGGTTGCGCACCACTCATAAAATTATCGTTACAGTTGCGACTGCACAGGGTCACGAAACAGGGAAATTAAATAAATATACAGGGTGCACGCTTAAAACAATTATTTCCTTCTACTTAACACCGTATATACATACTGTGTATGGGTGAAAAATGTTATAAAATCAATTATGACCCGTTAGGATCACGACAACAGCGTACGTAAATGAATTACCTCAACTTTAACTCTGTAATATCAAATACTAATTAGATTACTATTTTCAATTCAACTCCGTATCCTATACTGTCGGGTATCCATGTGTCACTTTGTACCTTCAGCCCCTCTTATATCCATTTGTCCTCTTCATCTCAATTTAGAACATTACGTGCCCATGCATTGTCAATTTTCATATTGAAAAATGTATCTGATGATTGTATATACTTTGATGGATGTGCACTGTGTGCACATGTGCAATATATAAACTTTGTTCACAAGCAATGCAAAGGCATAGTTGAAATACGGCATGGTCTCAGTGGTATTTAGTGAATGTCACAGTTATTATACCTATGTAAAACTGCATGATGCAATTGAAGAATTCTAGTCAAATTCAAAGTTTTTCAAAGTTTATAAATGATGGTGCTGATTTATTTTAATATACTATTCGTGCAAGTTTACGTTGTATTTTATTTGATCCATTGATTTGAATTAGGATATATTTAATACAGTATGTTTTGTGCTCATTAAGCGAAAAACAATCAAGTTATCTATTGAGTTTTAATACGTGTGTATGTCTGAATTCAAGAAGGATACAAATTTGTGCATCCCTCTGTATTATTCGATTTGTATTAAATCAATCTGGGGAAAAATACTCGTGTATACGACTGCAGTTCTAGTTAAGAAAATTGATTATGAAATTGTACCATTTTTTTGTTTTCTCTGCCAAGATTGTAACGAAAAATGGCAAGGAAGGGGATCATTGTTGAGGATGTAATGCTTGACTTAATCAGCAAAACATTTGCAAACTACGCAAAAACAGAGCTAGTGAAAAACTAGAAAAATATGAGATTTAGACTACATGGGGAATGCTTTTTATCGATATATTCTACTCAAGGAATCAACAGCAGACTTCAGCAGCAAAGATAATTATATTTTTATATTTTTTTATCTCACTGCTGATATTCATTAGAAATGCAAAAAAAAAAAATAAAGTGAGGTGAATGTTTTCGAAAGGACTTCAATTACATCTTGCTTGCAAATTGGGAATATACTAGCACGCAATGAAATCTCTTCTAATCTGCAAGTATTGCATTAAATATTTAAAGATTGTACAATTCAAAGTGTTTTAATCTTCAATCCTTCTTGGAATGAACTCGTGCAAGTTTTTAACAGTCTTTAATTCAAATTTCCAATTTTTTTTCATAATTGCTACTGAAATAACGAAATAACTTTCCCAAAATTGGCGTTCTGTTTAAAGAAGAATGAATATACATTAGTTGCGACATTTATTTATCACTAGTTTATTCTTTATGCTCAAAGCTGGTGTTGAGATTTTGTATTATTTAATTAAATATATGTACAAATGAAGTTTAGTTGCTAGAACTGTCATATCGTTCAGTGAATTGCAAGTATTTGCTTTATAAATTTCTTACTACATGAATTCATAATCCAATAAAGCAAATAGGCATTGATTCAATGTAAATATGCCTGATTTTTAATACGGTAATGACAGATTTTGCAAATTAAATATTGAATCAAAGCTTTTAATGTGTGTTTAAGACATCAGTTTTGAAGGAGTATTTGGGATTTTTCGCCAACTGCACACACACAAAAAAATAATAAAATGGCATCACCTGTGGATTGCCTGCTCCGAAAACGACAATGTGGAGCTTGCTGAGGTCACTAAATATTGATTTCCAATGACGAAGTATGGTGTGCAGGAGCGCCTCGCGATGTGATATTGCCTTAATTAGATAGACTCATGAAATGTACTTGGGTCGAATAACCCGAGGACCTGAAACCCCTCGCTTGTTGCCTAGGTCGAGTTAAAAATGGTTTTATGGTTAGTTCAAAACTGCGTGGGTCTCTGGTATTGGAAAAAAATAAGTTATTGTGGGATAGGAATTGATTTGATGATAGAAATCGTTCTTCAAGAAGGATGCGGATGCTAGGATCTTGCAGAATAATATTGTGTCCAAGTTGCTTAGGATAGACTTCTACACTGTGAACTACCATTTTCTTGGCAACAGCATTAAATGAAACATAGGAGTAAGCATTTCGTTTTTTATTATTCTATTTTTTATGCTTTATTGGATGGAAAATCCAGTGCACTATGACGAATGTTTTTCGAGCTGTACTAGAGATTGCAAAATAGATCAATTTATATGCTCAATTTATAGGCAAATAAAATTGAAATTTAGCTGGGCAGATTTAAACATACGATAAATTTCAAATTTTGAAAGTTATTAGAGATGAAAAGTCAAAAGTGAGTAGTTTGTTTTCATTTCTATCGATTGAAAAAATAATACGCCACTATAAAAAACTAACAGCGTTCTCAAGTTTTTTTGATTCAATATTTTTTTTGTGCATTTATATACATATGTTTATGGTTCTGAGTCGTTTTCCTTGTGTTATCAGCCTTGCACATTTTCGTGGCCTTTTGCTGCATGGTCAACCAACAGGATGCATAAATTTAGAGAAGCTAAGGCGGCCATCTTAGGTCAGCATGTTGTGTTTTTTCAATCAACATGTATGTGTGTATGCCTCTGATAAAAAACAGATCTTACCTAACACAATTTCTCCATTATTTCATCGAATATATTCACATGGTAGCGTAGTAAATAAATGTGAATTTTAGACCATATATGTATCGGTCTTGTCCAGTGTACATTAGTATACCTACTTGTTTCGTTTGCTGCTTCTGAGCAGATAAGAGGAGCAGCCTCTTTCGATATAAGGAATCCCATCCATCTTCCTGTTTTCCCGATGCAGTATGACCAAAACTGTTAAGGTGAGCATTTCGAAGAGGTAAATAATCGATAATTCTGTTGGTTCGATGACTTTAGGCCTCCAAGACGGATTTGGCCAGACTGTCAGATTTATTATTGTTGACTATCTATAGCCAGTGGGAAGACTACTAACACTATTAAATACTGCACGTGGCAAAGCTCAATCAAGTGTTTGCCTTCCTTTAATTGCTGCTTACCTTACGTTGATGCATTCCATGAAACTTCAATTATATTAAGTACAGTGATCTGCTTTATGCTGTAGTGAATCACTATCCATGTTTAGGCTGTAAGGAACCTAATGGGTTGAATTACCTTTAACGTGGAAACACTTTTCATAAAGAAAATTCTGAAATCTAATGTTGAAGAAATGACATTTTCACTGTTTATTTTTAATTTATATAATCAGAAAATTTATTTATTTTTAACTGCTTGTTTTTCATTGTATTCCTTGATGCGCTTTTATCAATTCATTTTGTATAATTAAATGTTTGTCCGTATAGGGAACTAAGAGATATTGCATACTCAACATGTTATTATCGTTGATATTTTTGTTGAGATTTTTAATTTCGTATATTGTATTTGCATAAAGACCTTTCACAATTACTTAGTTCTGTATTTTATAGTTTCTAAACATTGTCATTGAGTAATGCAAATATTCATTTTCCAACTCAATTCAACTGAATGAATTAAATTGATCAAATAAGCATATATGCAATTTGTTGCGTTTCCCTTGGTATACTTTTGTAAATAAATATCTGAAAAATACGGATTCTACTTAAAAGAATCAAAAGTGGAATTTAAAAAAAAAATATCATTCTGATCTTTATTATCAAAAATACACTTGCATCATTCTGAATAAACACTATTTTAATTAGGCTTCACTCAGCACTGTAAAAAATGGCGGTGTTGTATGTATTGTATATACAGTATGCTTGCATGGTTAATATTTACGTCCCACTTAAAACTCCTTGCAGAAATCTTGTTTTTGCTACGTGGCGTTTTTAATAATTTGTTGTTTGTTTTAAGGTTACGCACTTTAAAAAAAAGTGGCAAGTTTATAACCCCCTTTATCACTCGCAACTTCGACATTAAATTAGCATTGATAGAATTCAGTAATAATAAATTCATCGAACCAGTTGAATCAGATTTGTTGGGTCATCTTATATACATAGCGTATACATAAAATACGATGTTGTACTTTAAAAAAATCATTGTTTTTTTACAGTCGACTCTGCTACTAAGTAATTAAATATTTGTTTAAAAAAACGCTGTCCTTCACAATAACAGGTTTCAATATATTGCATCATGGCATTGAGGTTGAGAGCATGACTTGAGAATTGAAAAACGACTGCTTTAAATTTCTGCTGAATTTTTCACCAAAATAACCTTCTAAGCATACTTTCTAAAACTCATGCTGCTGCATTAAATATCTTCTGTTTTTTAAAGTTGAGAATATGGGAAATCGTGTGTATTTTCTACACTGTACATTATATCTGTTTTTCTAAACTTCTAGATTAATAAGACTTTTAATAAGAGCATTTTACCAATGGCAATTACCATAGGTAACTATGGCTTTTTGTTAGAATTGTCAGAAATTTTAAAGATTAGGTACTACTAAAAGATGACTCGATCATGGCATAAGAACTATAATTGTGTTTTATTATTCGTGTCACGTTACTTATACGTGAATTACAAATTGTTGTATAAGGTCGTTTCTATTGTTGGCTAATTGGGTATGATGATTGCTTCTCCAGCATATACTAGAGAAAAAATGATTGGTTATTGTTGGTTGAAAAAAAACCCCATAAAAACATGTTTTCGTTAAGCCATGTATGTATATCCTCAACTTTGTACACTTGTTAATGCCACTTATTAGTGTTAATGCATGATGCAATGCTATTTCTTGAATCTAAATTTATTGATGTGCAACTACATGTATGATACAAGTGAATGTACATGCGTCATGGATTTTTCAGTGCAGAAGTATAGCATAACAACACATATTTTCAATGGTTCATCAAATCTGTGTTCCAGAAAAGTGATACAATGATGTACGAATCTTGTTTTTCTTAACAATTATTAAAAGACAAACCTCGGTATTGTACGACCTGTTTAAACGTTTTTATAGTTGGAAATTTGGAAAATGATAGTGATAGCAGTGATAAGAACTTAGACATCATAGGCTTTTATCTAGCTATATGAAACTAGCAAAAATTCTTTATTTCTCGTCGATACAATACGATCACTTTGAGTAAAGAAATATAAATCCAGGTGCTAGAATCGTTTTTCATAAATCTAGTTTTGAAAATTGTACCATTCCTGGGTTTTATCATACCCTGATGACAGCCAGTCCTTTCGACTGCATCCTTTAAAACAAAAGCTGTTGGAGTACTTGTGAATGAATGTTTTAAAGCATCAGGAAAACTGCCAAAAATGTTAAGTATATAGTGCTGGATGACTAGCCTCAAAGGAATTACGTAATTTTCTTTTGTGCCGTTCATTTTTTGCTGTTCACTTGGCAGAAAAGCTGTTTATCCGATTGTTAACATATTCTGTCAAACAAAACATATCCCTAAACGCATATATTATGCGAATGAGTTTTTTGTGCATATATAGCGTCGTTTATGACAGACCCCCATTTTCAAGGAAAAACTATTCAGCTTACAAATACGCCTGCGATAGACATAAAATTGTTTATTAAGCTATTGTGTACGTCATGGCTTTTTGCAGATGGCTGAAATTTTTTAGAGTTATTTATTTAGATGATTTAAGACAGACGATACGCTAGACCAACTTACGCCTAAATGCAATAGTATTAAAAAGGGCGCTGTTTTATACCGGAAGTAAACTTTCTTCCGCCATCTTTCCCTGTATCAAGTGATGACGGCATACATATTTTAAGTATACGTGTTAGAATAAGTGAAAAATGTACCAAATTAGCCTTATTCCTGCTCTGCACCCTGTAATGGTGTATGTATACCTTTAGCTGACTTATTGCTACATTAGCAGAAGTTGTGGAATATTTCATTTTCACGTAATTTCCGCTATTTCATAAAATTACCAAACACCAATACCAACGTTTTGAACTTGAACATGCAGTATATCGATTTGACTACAGCGTTCAATGTTCACCCATGTGTGAGTCGCATTATCAAGGATCCTAACCAAGTTGCGAAGCGCCACTATGGTTTACATTTGTCTTGTAGGACCCAGTGTCCAGCTGTTCAAATACTCGTCGGACAGCGACTAATGGGATCATTAAATGGCTCTCCATGTCCTCTTTGCTGTTACGGATTGCCTCTTCTCGTCCTTGTTGGGGTTGAGTAGTTCTTCCATCCTAACTTGTTACAGGTCAAGAGCCCACTTAATTCACACTATGCAAGACCGCCCACCATCTTCTACATCCATGTGCTGGAGTATTTTTTTAAATAGCACAAACTTGAAGTTTCGAGAGATGGTATCACACGCTACGCGTTTTTTGTTGTTAAAAATACAACACGTTTCATGATGTATTTTTTTGGCTGCATCATTGACCACTGGGCAACTGTCCGTTTGCACTGTATGATTCCGTATCCAATTTTCTGATTATTTTCAAGGTGATAAATTGTATCTCGTGTTATCAGTTTCTTCGCATGCCGAGCACAAATAACGATGCTTGTACACTCTCTTTTGCCATATTTAATGTTCGTATTAATGGAAATACCTTGGCAACGAACAACGGATGATGGTGCATTCGATTGATGTATCAGTTTAAAAATAGTCGAAACAGCGTGACAACTTCTATATGGACAGTACCGGTGACGTTATCCTGAAATGAACGTTGTTATTAGGCGGCTAAGTCACGTGTTTTGAGTTTGAGGTTTTTTTTAAGTCCAAGTATGTACACCATGGAGACAAAAGATCTTACAAACTGGAATTTCGTCATTTATGGGCAACCCTTCAGACATGTTTCTTCTTAAGCGAATTCAAATTGTTTGCGAACAGATGCTGTGATATGAATACGATGCAACCGTCCACCCAAACTCAGCATGGCAATTTTTTCATATTTTTGGACATTAATCACCTGCATTTTTTGTGTTGGATTTGTTATCTGTCAGAATAGATCGCCTAGCCTCGATGCATCATGACTCGTTAAACTGCATTCAATTCGGTTAATTTTGCAAACTCGCGTTTGGCACATTTCCATCGTTCGTCTGTCTATTTTTATGCCTATTCCCAATTTCATTACGCAGTATGTACTGTATATGGATAGCTAGCTGACTATCCATTATTGTGTGTTAGCTAGGGATGGGTGATAAGAGGGCGTAAATGGAAGGTCCCTTGACGGTTCATAATGCTTTTCAACACCTGCAGCCTAAAATTATTCCATCTTAGCACGCAAAATCTCAAAATTAAGTCGCTTTTTTGATCCATAGAAAAGCATGGCAAAGAGCCAATATAGGGATCAAAAACGTTCAATAAACAAATAAGCTGGCTTTAAAGATATATGCTATTTCCATTTTCCAGTGCGTCTAACATGATCGGAAGCTAGTTGCAATGTGTGAACGGTTACTGCAATGTTTCAACTTTTTCTTGATAAATATGACGTGAGCAATGCTAGGAAGTTGCATGTTGTTCCTGGTGGAAATGGGACATGAATAATATGTAAATTATTGTTTATATTATTTTGTTAGCAACTCGAGACTAACGTACACCTATACTGAACAAATATTTGTTTTTGAAGGTATGCAAGTGAAAACATTGCAATTAGATTATACATTAGTTCCTGCAAAACATGTTGTCATGCTGATTGTCGTGGAATTAGAAATGTTGAAAACTTGACTATACACAAAAGTTGCACAAGGAAACTCTAAATATGTTTCTAAATTTGCGTATTTGCAAATACAAATTTTATTTATTTATGTTGCTGAACAACAAAAGAATGAATAAGCTTGGAAATGTACTTGCATAAAATACTGAAACTGTTTTGGTAGCATCTATATTTCGGTTGTTTCACAAATTAGGTGTTTTGAAAACATTTTAATAATTGTTTATAATGCTATATACTTGTAATACTTAAACTCAAAATAAGTATAAGCTTATAAAACTTATTAAAATGACATGTTAAAGTTGTGACATAAAATAAGCGTGAACAAACTTATACACTCTACTTGGACCGTACCTAATTTATCTTTCTAACATAATTTACTCGAAATGCACTTTAACATGAGGGCGAAGATAAGACCACAACATGGTATGCCCATTTAGCGACACCACAAACATAATATTTTAAGTCCTTTCGCATATATGAAAATGAGCATTCCCAGGATTTGCACATCCTCTTGTATCTTGAACAGGAATCCATTTCAGTAAAATTTGATTTTGAAAAAAAATTGCACAGAGAAAACACAGCGACGCGACACTCTGCTATTGTCGTAAAAGGGAACTTCCCTTTACATTTCCCATTTGTGTACGCGTAGAGCTGATTAGCACGCGGTAGGATTCGCCGTGACTCGTTACCTAGCAGAATTTTCACATGAAGGGATGCCCTTATGCATAAGATTGTCAAATTCGCGTTATTCACGCTGAAGTAATTTCGAAATCTAACGAGAGTTTCCTCTTGCCATCCATTCAGCGTTTGCTAATGATTTTCAGTCCACCTAACCTGTATGCAAAAAGTCCGTTTTACAGTTTGTTAAAAGGCCATCTTCTTTCCTACAATATGTCCATATTTACTTGCATAATATACAGTTAGTTCAGATAATGCATCATTTTTGTAACATGTGAGAAATTCAAATCTTTTGAAATTTATGTACAATACAATAAATTGAATGGTATAGAAATTGACAGAACGAATTATTCTCCTACATAGAAAATATATTTTGTGAATAGCTGTCTATCTGTGGAAACTGCTTTCTGTATTGGATATATTGTCAATTTGAATACATTTAAATTAATCAATTATTTAAAATTAGATTTTCTGTGGAGGCCTCAGCTGTTTGGCTTTTCTTTATACGACCATGTTACAGTGTTTAAGACGGGAAATTTCATACTATAAAATTAGCACAATTGTACTATAAAGGTGCATTAGGTAACTGTTCAATCTGTGCTTGACATTTAGCTGTTTTTTTCCCCTCTGGTGTGGCTCTTCTCTACAAATGACTTTTGTTAAGTGACTAAGGATATTGATTAAACAAATGTTGGCAGGCTCTTTGACATTTCCATGACTCGGAAAAGCGTCCTTAGACGATGTCGTTGTTAGATATACACGGACGTATTAATTATCCGTCATCGAGATAGGGCGCTTGCTTCGCGTAATTTGAGCGGAAAAGCGCAGTGCAGACAAAAGATGGAAGTATGGGCTACTTGACTATACTTTTAAAAAGTCATCTTTGTTGCATTCAAGTGCTTGTCGATATGTCTTTTTAATTGATGGAGAACGCGTAATTACTCAGCTGTTTTATTATACAATCGTTGCAATTACATAGCCACGAAATGCACCAATTATCTTTCAGTGTGTTGGGTTCCACTTACCATTGGTCAAGGGAGTGAGAACACGCAGCCCTTAATAATGTTCCATGTGAAATTAAGCACTGATTGGATCTTGATCTCCATGAAATTGCATTATGGTTTACTAGATGTTACTTTTCGATACAATTTTGTGAACTTACTTTTAAATTTTTTAAGCTAATAAAGATGTACTTGTTTGTTATAGACTTGTCTGGAATCCGCTTGCAGCATTAAAATTTAAGAACCCCATTTAAACTTTCACATCGAAAAAGAAAAGAAACGCTTTTGCATTTTATGTTATTTTACAAACTTTGATCAAACATTTACAACATGTTTGTGCACTTCAAGCGAAGAATTATGTGTTTTTAATATCTTTAGTATGGCTTGTTGTTTCGAGTTAAGTTTCTGGAACATACGAGAGTTACAGTAACTAGCTGCAATGCTAATTGTTCTATCTAAAACATTTAGAATGTAAAAATCTAATGCGAGATATTTAATGCAACATCTGCTAAGATCCTGTACTCTAAAATTGTTTAATAGTGGTGAAAGCAGACAAAAAAATGCCGCAGTGGAAAAATCAATAAAATGTGTTGACTGCATATAATGATTTTATCTATCCTTTGTGTTGCATATGTTGTCTTAGCCACATATTGTTTCGTTATTGAATTGCATTCAAAGAATGCTGTATATAATATGTCAAAAGAGAAAATTGTAGCATGTTTATCCCATAATTTTATCTGCAAACATCTGGTTTTAATCCTTGATTGTAGAAATCAAAATTTTGTTGAACTCGTAATTAAGAACGCGATGCTTTATTTTTTTTTATATTTAATAGACGATGTGTTTTACATACAAATGGAATTTGGGGACCTTCATCGAATATTTCCACAATTAAATATTTATGCATAAACTCAATTACTATTTGCATGACGTTATCTCGTTTTGCATTATACATACTTTACAACTGTATATCACACCCTTTGTTCCTATCCCGAGGGAATTTCCCTTCGATCCATATATTATGGCTATATTGTTAAATTAACATGACTCGTTATGCAAATTTTCCTTGATTTTTAACGAGTTTTGTTTTATCAAATTCGTTTACTTGTAGTTGGTCCTGCTATCAAATTAGCATATTTAAATGAGCTGGAATATGTTGCTCAACGACATCCCAGATAATGTATATGTTTGTTTTTACTCATAGAAGAGGGCGCCACTGCTCAGCATTATTTAATGCACTGAATGCGCCACAAAGTTAACCAGTCCAAAACTATTTGAGATGTGGCCATATTGATCCAGAAAACTGGGTTGTGCAAGAAATGATTGAACTCTTCATGCCAACGTGGGCGTTAACTTAAATGTGTTATCCTTCATTATCCAAGTTTCAATTTTGAGCTTTGAAAATATACCTTCTCAAGACCTAATTTTGTGAACAGTTAAGTCGTATGCTATAACAATTATTTTCGCCCAAGAGATTTTCGCTTTTGTTTAATACATTAATTTGCATATATCCTGAGTGTACTTTTATGAACCAAAAATCTATTTTCCAATAATGAGCTAATTAGCGATCCCCCGTCTACCTTTTTAATTGTGGTAATTATCAAGCGAACGGGAGAAGCCATTTTGTAATCCAACAAGGCACCAATTGTAGCCATTTGTGGGCCTATTATTAGGCGCTAAGCCATAACTCGGTACTTGTACGTAATTTTTCCTGTAGGCATTTAATTAAATCTCATTAAAATGGGAACGTTGCCCTGTTATATTGTTTATTGTCCATGAGTATATATGTATAGGCATTCTTTTTCAAATTGTAGGCTATGCGTTGGTTGAAGCTCCCATGTTGAATATCCCTATACGTTTGGCCGCCATTACTTCAAAATTTAGAAATATGACACGATGGCTCAACTCTTTTGACTATTTCAGAAAATTTTGATTTTTGTTTGGCGAAAAACACATTTCAATTCCCTCGAGACTTAAGTTGTTTACCTTTGAGAATAGATTTTAATTTTATGCTACTTAAGAATTATCTTTCCTTGGCAATTTATCGTCTTGAAAATGCTAGCTAGTTTATGAACCGTTCCATAAATCCTCCGCACTATAGAGCATTATCAGATTGGTCTTTCTGCATTTTAAATTGCTTTGTGTGACTTTATTAACCCGTGAAACCATAGCAACATCGCCGAGAAAACTATTTTACGAAGTTGTTTTTGCAGACCCTTGCAAATCCCTTCGTGAACCCCACTTGAAGGAACTGCAGCTTTTATTCGTTTGACATATTAATCGTTCATTTCCAGGACAAAAAGTTTCTTATTGTGTTGATTATTGACAGGGCTTATAAGTTTTTCTTTTATTTTTTTTTTACAGGATTCCGGACTAGCTACTCCTGTCACGCTTAGAGTGGACAAAAATGGATTTTTCCTTTATTGGACAGACCAGAATAAGGTAGGGTAACTGACGAATGACACGTGTCATTGTGGGGTTTTTCTGCTTTTCTGTGTACACGTCCTATAAATGTATTATAAATGTATTAATTTATAACGTGATGGACATTTACTATAACGTACATGTCTTCTCAATTTGGCATTTATTTATGTGCAATTTGATGTCTGAAAGTGAAATGTTTACTTGTCACGATGACAAGTATTTTTTAAACATAAGTCGTTATTGGTAATTCTGATATTTTTTTATGATTAATACGTACAATCATAATGGTGTTTGTTTGACTAAGTTGCAATATGTCGTATTTTCTTCACATTTATCAATATTAAAATTGCTTCGTGTCACGTGTTGATAGAGGTAGTTGTTTGATGCTACATACAGTATAAATATGCGTACGTTTTGTAGCGCCACCACTTGGCATTATCTACTTGGAGCCCCATGGATTCTTTCTAGCGTTCTCATGTGGTGTTTTATTTCCGTTTCTTTTTCTTTTATGCATTTATTTATTTTTATTTTCAAATTGCTTAGAGCTGTATTATCTATTCTCTCCTAGTTGCATGCTGCCGTATTTTTTTCTTTCTTTTAATCCTTTGGGGCAGAGCTTTCATATAAATACGGTAGTGGCCATCTAAGGTATCATTTCAGACTGTAATTAAGTTAGAAAATCACGAAAACCACCTCTCGTGATGGCTGGCTTGGGAATTGTACCTAGGAAATAGTCGTATGTAGACAAGATTCATGTTTATGTTTTTAGTTCTGGTGCATATCACAAATGCTTTGTTTTTTAAAGTATCGCAAGTGACAGACAACAGTGGCAGTGATATAAAGTGCGGTACTTTATAAACATTTTGCATACAAGTTTACAACTGCATTGCCGAGTTCTCTGAAGCGCAGAAAACACGTTCTTATAGTTTAAAAATACCAGAAACTCTTTTTCTGAGGTGGTGAATGTGTTTCTAAATAGGAAAGATTTGTGTAAAAAAAAATTAGGGTAAAAACAATGCGTTACAGTGCATGTTTGTAGACACACAACTTGTAGTTATACAGGCTAACAGTATAGTAATCAATGTGCCATATTTGCAATTAGCTTGGACAAATATGCGCGCCTAAATGGTAATGGCAAATTGCAACTTGAATAAGTAATACCATACGAGATCTCTGTTGGGAAAACAACACAATAAGTGGGCTTTCACCTGTAATGATGCTCGTAGTTTACAGGGGAAAAAATTGTGTATGTAGCGGCTTTTATCATATTTACTATAGCATGCTTTGCTAGTAGTATAATTGTTCGAATGCATTTCCTTTGTTTATCATCGTTCATCCCAACCATACTGGCACAACGCAGTTTCCGGAATAATTCTAAATGGGTGCCATTTTCGAGCAAATAGATGTTTCCAAGGGTACAAAAATTGCAGAAGTTACTTTCATTCCAACTTACTTTGTTTTTGCATTTCATAAACATTATGGCATTGAAAGGATTTGAAGAAAATCTCTTTAGATCTCTTAAAAAGCATGAAAACGTACTATCTTGCAAACGTTTGCGTTTAGTATGTTTGTTTATTTTTGGACCATTATGGTCGTTTTAAATGGGCAAGTTTTTCATATTTGTAAGATCGGCGGTTCTGGAATCCTGCATCGAAACATTCTTGTGCCATAGTTCATTGCTGACTGATTTGCATTACGATCTGCATCTCTTGAGGATGTCAACAAATCAATTTTTAAATCTACGTGTTGTTGCAAAATAAGCATGTTGATTGTTGTCAGAAATATGTTTCTCATCCTATGCTCACATGTATTGTGTAGAGTTGGTGGCAAACTTCAAGGGAATTGTAAAGACCGTGTATGGTAATTGAGCTGCTGCGTTGGGCTAGGTCCCAGAATATATTTGCATATAAATTAAGAACCCCCATAAAACTGTCAGATGAAGAAAGACGAACAGAGAATCTGAAATCTACCAGAGTTTTGAAACATTAGATTTGTTCATTTTGCTTTATCAGAAAAGGCCTTTGGCAAAAAATCTCGGCTTATTTTCCTTTTTAGGTATGCGAGACACTTGTTTTATTTTCGGCTGCTTCCTTAAACATGCATCAAACTAAATTTGCATGGAAAAAGGGGATGCTTTAACTTGAATTTTATGACTGGCTTCGACTGCATGCAAACAATTCACTATTGCATGTATACTGTCTCGTCAATATGCATGTACTGGATACTACATATAGAAAAATTAAGTGGTGAAATTGGATTCGTCCTCCAAACTAAGAGAAAGTGGGGATTTTATGTTAAGCTTTCATCTTTGTTGGCTGGTTTCGAGAGTTAGATTTCTCTTGAATTTGAATATATAGTGTTAACTTAAGGGAAAAAGAAGATGCTTTATGTAAAAACCCTTGAGGATGAGAGTATTAAACCAAATTTAAAGATATAGCTGCTGGAATATTTTTTAGCATCTAAACTGATTTTCCCTGAAGGGATTTGGTTATAAATTCAACATGTGACTAAGACAAAGCCCACTTCTGGTCTAATGAATCTTCTGTGGCTTTATGAGATTGTAGCCATTACGATAAAATGTCTAAAGATTTATATGAATTATACAAATTTATGATATTAAAAAAGACGAAATCAGATATAAAATGTTTGTAATGCATCGAATGCCAAATAAATTATGGAATCATTTTTCTATTGCTTTCCAACGTTCAATATTCAAAATTTTCCATTTTCAAACATGTTCCCATTGTGTAGGGATCGGGCCACAAAATTGTTGGTTCGTCACCTCCTTTCTTGGCAGCCTAGATACAATTTTAAATACCTTTGCAGCCACCGTCGATCTCAATGTTCCTATAAATAAACCGCAAGCCACGTCGGTGCATTAAAATGAGTGACACTCAATATATTTCAAATTTTCGGTTTTCTCCATAGACACGCGTTGTAGGCGAGAAAATATAAATTGCACTTCAATGTAGTGTTGGGGCCTCGTCAATATTTCGCCTGTGTTTTATAGGACGGTGGATAAATTGGATTGGATTGCCGTGAATTATTGATTGAATTGCAGCTGAGCTGTGCCATTTGTTTGCCACGCAGTTTTTCAAATAAATTAATAGCGGGTCTTGGAACCCCCACGGTTTGATTTTAAATGGCTATCCGATAAAATTATCTCTATTTGAATTTGCATGCATGGCAGTTGTGTGCAGACGTGGAAATAATTTATCATGCTCATGAGTTTTGACTGTTGCATCGTCTTGGGTGGTGGCAAAGTATACGTTTCAAATTTACGGGTTTTCACTGCAGGTGGCGTTGATAATAACGATGAATATTAAGGTTGACTTTTGGGTTTTTCTAGTATAGTTATTAATTCAACCTCAAAAAAATCTCCAGTTTTCCTATCACTGACACTTACAAATGTCCTTAAATTTGTCCTAAATATACAATAGCCTCATTTTTTGGCAATAATACTGAAATAGTGATTTTTTTAAATGGTGGCTTATGATTTGTATGTATAAGTGTCATCATATTTGTATAAAACCAGTTGAAACTAATTTGTTGCTAAAAAATATAAATTTGAAAGTTCGTCTCCATTATGGTAATTTATACTATTTAACGTAAAGAAAATACATTTAAAGGGTCGTTTTCTTTATTCAGCAATGCATTAATGGTTATTAAACTTAAAACTACGTAACCGGGTAAAAAAGTGTTTTTCGTTTGATGAATTTCTTTTTATCCCCTATGAGAATCGGATATGGGAAACTTTGACATTTCATTTACAGATGAAAAAATCTGGATCTGATGATAGTAGGGAAAAAATGAGATGGTGATAAAAAGCCGAAGAAATCCTTTGAATGGTACTCGTTATAAGGGACTAAAACTACTCGAGTGATTTATGGTCTCGGAAGGCAATCCGCTGATCGCGCCGATGCCATCTTTGTTTTTATTCCAAAGATCAATAAAACGCAATTTAAGATTTTATTTGTGTGGCAGTAAGCACAGTTTCGTAGATGGGAAGCAACAGAGACCCGGAAAGGCACATTTCAAATGAGTTTCTCATAAAACACGAGACCGCGGCTTCTGACAACATGTCCCTTGAAAAATAAATTAGTTATTTTTTGTTTGTTTTTGCAATTAGCAGAAAAGAATCGAATTAAATTCGTTCTCACAAAATTAATGATACGAGAAATCCTTTTAATGAAAAATTGTTGTTATTGATTGGATTTTCGTGGTTTTCCGAACCAAAGATGACTATACTAAAGGATGTATAGACCACTTGACCGCTTCATAAGAAAAACATGTATTAATTGGCACGTTTGTAAATATTGGCTAAAATGTATACAGTTATAAGAAGCGTGGGAAAGATTATATTGGTATCATAAACGGAATGTTTATCTTTGCTGGGGGCAAATCATTACACCTTGGCCTATTGCACTTAAATGATGTTGGCCATCATTAAGATTTGGCACCGTTATCATTTTTATTTGCACAGATGGCATAAATGCTCTGTCGGACCTCATAATCATCTTTTATAAGCTTATTTCTAGGCCTGTGTGCAATTACACCATATTTGGATCGATTACGATCATGATCCAGCAGTGTAAACATCACTTCCTTATTAGGCCTATTTGAATTTATAACATGTGGGCCGCCATCTTGAATTAATATAAAATTCGCAGGAACATTGGTAGGGCCTATAGTATAGGTGCAATTATATTAGTGTACGCGGAACGGCATTGTAGTTCAATGTTTTATCGCTGCTCTGATGCTTTGAAATCATATTTGAGCATGGTACATTTCTACTAAGCCCAAGTGCAAGCTATTGGGCAGCCATCGCGGTCGTTGTAGGTGCATGCTTAACGTGCGATACAACCGAATACGGAAACGCCATCTTGATTCGACACCTGCCTAATTATGGAATCATCTGCTTTTAATTATGAAATGCGTGTAAAGTTCCGATTTGCTCGACCAAATGAGCTGCTCGGCTGGGTCTTCAGATGATGAGTGTTTCATGCATCATTGCCGTCTGAAATCATCGCAATTTCAATCGTCTCGCATCCCCACCAATATCGATTCGAAAGAGCAGCGTGAAACAACGCAATGAGTCCCACGCCAAGCTCTTCATCCCTTAAGGTAGCTCTGAATTCATGGAGCGGTGCAGTTTGCGGCAACCATCTTGCCACACTCTACTTTTCATGGCTCTCCACTGTCGAGATGTTCACCAGAATGTGCAACAGGGGAAAACTGGAGATGAAGGGAAGATACACACCGGTAGGTACGTGTACATCATCGCTACGATAAGGTGCCCCTTTCCTAATAGCACAATCTTTCGAAAACTGCTCGAGAGAAATGGTGCACAAAATTGACACAAATTTACTAAATATATTTGTAAAAAAAAACTGTCCACGAGATATGATGAAGTGATGGTGTATATGTGCTGTATTATTCGGAGAATGGATATAACTTTTGCCTGCTTGTGTTGGTTGGATACAACTGACTATTTTACCAGCCTGTTCTTTTTTGGCCTTGTAGGTTTAATTGCCCTATAAAAATCGTCCCGCTCTCTTTTATGCGTGTCATGCAACATTATCATTTCGTTAAATGATTTGGACGAGGAAAGGCGAAACGTGAAATGACCCATTAGACCATAAACCGCCATTATTATTTGTGAAAATGTTTTCTCTCAGTCGTTAACGTGATTAGTTCGATGGTGGTTTGCGTCAAGCCCCGATCACTTTAATCGGCGATTAAAACTAGAACTGACCATCTTTATTTATTGTTTTCGACGATTAGACGGGTTTTAATACTTGGAAATGTTAATTGAAATTAAGGGCTATACGTCAGCAAAATAACTCTCATCTTTTACGATCTGTCCGCCATTTCTCCTATATCTGTTAGTATTATTGATGATTTGAAACCTGTGACGTAATTGATGGAGATGATGATGAAAATGATCGTGCTGTATTGTTTATTTTTATTTTGGATGCTTGTAATCCTCTTTGGTTTATGGACCGCATTAAGAGAAGCAGGGTTTAACTCGAGAGGACATTTATCTGATAAAGGACTTTGTTATTTTACAGAAAATCGTTAATTTTATATGCTTTTAACCTTACGCAATAAAAAAATCCTTTGGATTTAAGTGTATTTCGTGTGAAATGATAATGATGATTAAGTAACGAATGGGCATTTTTTTTAAATCTAGGTAAAAGCGTATCACTAATCGGTATGTTTTCATTGTGAAACATTAACTGTGTTAATTATACGTGCATGTATATGAGGTATCCTTAAGCTGCACATGCACTGGTTTCATAATTTCGAAGATTTGTTTGGATTTTTGATGACTTTTTCCACAAAAAAAAATGTCGGCTGTTAAATGAAAATTTAAGAAGAAAATTGAATGTTTGATAATCATTCAATTTTTTGTCTGTGTTTCGACAAATTATGCTATTTTCAAAAAAATTGAAAATGGCAAAATAATTGAAAATTAACGATTCACAATTTGCATGCAAGACATCGTTACTAAAGAGTAGCAGTGCTTTACTTCAACTCCCCTAGGTACCTCAATGTCAACGTAGGAATTCCATGGTGGAGGGGTTATTTTTCAGGAGGGTTATAATCGACTCAGTGGACATCGTTAAATTGAATTGCTGATAGTTCAGTTGTCCTTTGAACAACCATTCTATTCTCGAATTTCATGCTAGGAAAAAAGGCCAGTAGTATGGATGATCCGATGTAGCTCGGAGCGCCATCAAGGGATTTGAATAACAGTGCCATGAAAGGATTTAATTAATGATTACTACGCAACCCCTTTATCCTTTTTAATATGATTTTGAAACACTTTATTGGACAAACCTGCTTTTACGAGAAAAATATACTGAATTTCCTAAGGTTGAAATTGATTCTAGTTTGCGTTGAGGTGATTCTACGATTAAAATCCGTGCCTCAAATGCTAAGAACTAACTGAACTAACAATTTAAGCCGTCTTCGCTATAGAGCTCTTAAAATGTGTTAAGCCTAATAGAAATGGGTCGTTGCGCATTTTACTACAGGCATTTACATTTGTGGTTGCGAAACGTTATAAAAAGCATCCCGTATATGAATTTTAATGAGTTATTTATACAAGATGCTAAGGATAGTAAAAGCAATTCCATTGTCGCTCACAATTTTACGGAATTTCGTCTTAAGGAAGTGCGTGGTTTTCATTAACCAGCTTGGGGTGACCAAATTAGGAGCAGTTTTACTTGTTGTGGAAATATTCCTGTTGAATGCCTAACTTGCGTTCATTACACAATGGAAATTTCTATCATCATGACGCTGTTTGTCTATTATAGGGATGTTGTCAGACATCTCTGGTTGAGATCACAAAGCGGTCCGATATTTCATGGACTACAAGTGCACACATGCTGAATGAAGAATAATGTCCAGAATTCGTAACGTGAATTTTCCTTTAAAAACTCCAGTTGAATTTAGAATACTTGCGTTTCGGCAATGTAGAGAATTATTGTTTTATATGGCATTCTGCTCGAAATAAAAATTGACATCTTCAAGTCATATTACCAATGACGGAAAAATAACTTTCCTTCTATTAGTCCTGGTCCACATTAGTAATAAATTACGTTGTGAGTAGAATTAAGTTTTGTTGAAATGGAGCACACTCTGTGACACACCTCTCATATGGGGCACATGGCTTGGGGCCTATTGGGAGGTCACTGCAGTTGGGTCTGCAGAGGGCAGCACCAACTGCGGAAGGATGTGCCCAATGCCCCAGGCAAATGAACGGTTTCAGTTGGGACCCCTTTGTAGAGACCTTCTCTCTCTTATCCCCTAGATCTTGGTCAGTCAGGAAGTGATGTGTGTGCTCCAGAAAACGTGTGATAAAGAAATAAATCAATGTTCTTTACAACCCAAGCCTACAGAATTTCTACACATCTATGCTACAGTTTCAACAAGTTTATTTACATCATGTGCTGTGCGACTGTGGTCAACTCATGGTTAAATAGAATTTACGTTGTATGTGGCGAACATAAGAGAGCTTGAGCCAGCCAACGTTAACGAAACGATAACGAGAAACGGCGCTGGCAGCCCGGAATGCCATGCTTCGCATAGGGTAGTCCTTGACATTCCGGGCCGCCAGCGCTGTTTCTCGTTATCGTTTCGTTAACGTTGGCTGGCTCAAATTCTCTATTTTATTAATGTAGACCCGGCTTTAAATAATTTTACTTTACCTATTATTATATAGGCTACATTTTCCTAATAAAAAAATATTTGAATTCAAAAGTCTGTTCATATCACTTTTTTTTCCAATATATTTTTTGTAAATGATAAAGCGTAGGAAATTGCAGTTGACAGCCAAACGAATCGGCATATAAAATGTTACAGACATGTATTTGTCAAAATCTGTTTTAAACATCTTTATTATTACGGAAATTAAATTCTGGATCTCATTAAAAGAATATTTAGTTAAATCGAACCCAAATGGAGTCTGTCATCTTGTCTGAAATAGAATCTTGTTCATGTAGGCCAAGCCTATACTAGGAAATTTACGAGTGCTCTACATATGGCATGTATCGATCTCCTCCCATAACCGGAACGCATATAATCCTGAATGATATAATATTAAGTCGTTCTTGAAACCTGGATGATAATAGCATTTTTATGCCCAAAATTGATTTTATATATAAAAAGCTTTAATTAGCTCGGCATTAATTAGATTGCTTTTTTGCTCCACCCAACTACGCCTCTCACTTGCACGTCCCTCTTTACCATTTTGCTCGCGTGTCCCTTTCATTAGAAAAAAAAAAACCCACTGAAATTCCCGTTACTTCATGTAGTGTCATTTTTATTAGCAGTTTTATGAACTTCGTTTAACTGGGCTGTCAAATGAACCTGCTTAATGAGGTTGCTGGCTATTACCTGTAGAGGCGTTTCAAAATGAATGTCATTTTGGCACATTTTTTGGGACTGCGTTGCATATATTCGACAAGTTATTACATCTAAGCCGCAAAAGCAAACAGCCTTTCGTTTTACTTTATTTAAGAATTTGAGAATTGCAGCCTAGTTCAAGATTGAAACTACCAATATTTGAGGCATACTGCTTATGTAAACGCACCATCGAATCAAGAAAATATTGAACAACAGTCGTAACATTTTAGGATTTTCCAATGAATATAATGTAGTGGAAAAATATGTAAAGAATAACATTTTTAAAGAATAAAAAGCTTTACACATGAGATTCAGTGCATGTACTGCATATTTTAAAGTCAAATAATACACGGATTATTTCCGAAACAAATATATTTAGTAGGTTTCGTAAGTTTAGTATTATCGCCTGAATCCATAGATGGCGCTGCAAGGTGGTTTAAAGAATGCGACCACCGTGGGCTAAGAATAGTATAAGCTGCACTGTGTGAAAGCAAATGGTTGTTTGTCGAGCATTAATGTGATTGGTATCCGTGACATCACCCTCAATGCAACGTGATGACTAATTTAATGCTCCGTTTATGGATGTAATGAAATGGCGAGTGCATTTGAGCTATCAACACATAAATTACATTTAATTTATTTATGGTTTGTGCGTCCACATAAACTGAAAATAATGCCATGCCGTAAATGCACTCTGCCGTAAGCGTAACTTGAAACCGTTAGAAGCATTTTACAATTACTTTTAAAACGATGAATTTTATTTACCATTTTCGAAAAACTTCCGCCGATATGGTGGATAGCATTCGTAGAAAAATCTAAAATATACAGTATATGTAGGGTTGCCATCATGTAGGTCTTCTCAGTCCCGTTTTCTCAAAATAGAACATACTATTGCATATTTACAAGTAAGAAACATCGATATTGGCAACAATGAGATTCTATTCAACCAGTTTGTATGTCTAAAAGATTATTTAGAGAAAAATAATACCAACCAAAACTACGAAGCAACTATGAAATTGAGTATGGAAGAGAAATGGCTGAAGTTTTTGCAGATACAGAGCATATTAATCAGAAGCTATATCTAATAAACCTATGCGAATACGTATTTGCCATTCCAGCCTACAATGCAAATGTGGAGATAATATTTTCCTTAATGTCATCTCAAATATCGGACGAAAAAAAACAGGTTGTCAATGGAGACAATTGAAGCAATTTTGATTTGTCATTTAAACGTCCCGTATCAATGCTTGGCATTTATGACAACCCTAAATGTATGTCGGCGAATTTGGTACCGAGGAATGCACAAATCTCAGTTGAATGTTTAACAACACCATATTTGATAGTTAAGATTTTTAATGGTTTCCCGTATTTTGTAAATGGATATAAAAGCCTAAGGTGTGTGCCTATAATATGTCCTTAACCGGAAATCAGAGCTTCAGTTTATTAGATAAGGCGATTAAAATGTAAGGCCTATTAAAGATCATCAGTTTCGGCAATGATAATGGAAATAAAAACCAATGATGTAGGCTAGACCACTTCATTTGTAATAATCTTAGACTTTTTAAAAGCCTGTGCTTTTATGTTTGCTTTTACTCGGCGAATCGGTCTGATTGAAATCTGATATTTATGAGCGAGGTCACAGATTGCTAGTTTAAATATAGGTAGGGGAAAAGTATTTAACGATTCCGTTTATTTCGTTGCAACAAATATGTGTCAATGAAGCTAAATTGGCAAAATAAATTCAATAAACATTCCGATTACTCACTTCTAGCATTCAAAGATGATGCAAATTGTGCTTTTAACAGTGCATGTATGAAGGCAACCACGCCAAGCTTCTGTGTTATGCTTGATTGCCTACTTTCTAAAATCCGGGGATATCGACAGATTTTGCAACGCGTTACCACCTGAGTAAAAGTTGGAGCGTGGGTCGTCCATAAATTGTATGTTGTTTCTTTTGGCATGTTTTATCTTGTTTGGTTCCAAATAACGTTGACTTAGTGGATGGACAACCTCGGTCCGCCAGAATATTCCCGATTTCGCCTTCGCCATGCGTAAAACCATTTCGGGGGCTCATTGTAGGCCAATGGGGCTTCATAGGATGTCGACCCAAGAAATGCATTAAGCTATGACGTCATCCTATTGACGTCATCGTTAAATAAGGAAATTGGGAATAAATTGCGCGTGGATCGGAAGTGTTTGCTCAGGATGGCAGACGCTGTTGGGGGGGTGGAGGGGTTAACCGACGATGGATTCTTGGGGAGTTGAGTGGATTTCACGATGCTACGTAAGACGGTGCGCTGCGATTTAAGGAAATTGCATGCGCGTTAGGCTTACGGGAAAATGGAAGAGGACTTTACTTTTCTAGGGAAAAGGCACGGCTTTTGGCACATCATTTGCTGAAAAAAACAGGGCCACCTAGAAATACATTTCGAGAAACGCGACTTGTGATCCGTTGCGAAGCATCACATTCTGAGGATCATAAAATGAAACTTTAGCTATATTCCTTATTGCTTATAAATGTTTATATACTGTATTCTAATGCAATCGTTATTTTTCTTTAATGCTGTTTTTAAATAAAAACCAAACTTGTGTTTCTCCTTATGTAAATATAGACAACAGGTTGTTGTTGTTTCTAATTGTAAAATTCACAAACCATCAGAAACAAAAGACATTAGTTTTAGAATTATGATATAACAATTCGTTGATTAAACCAATCGTTAACAGTTAATGAGCGATGTCTATCCAATTTGTTCCTGCAACTCTATATCTAAGAAAAAGCGAACACAATAGAAGAATTCTACCACTGCAGTATTGGAAAGCACTTTGTTTTACAATGTTTCCTTTCTCAGAAAATTGCATTTGTATTCTTACATTATTTTTTTTGTGTGGAAAATAGTCTGGTTGTAAGAGTAGTGGAAGCTTTCTTGTGTGCAGTAATATGGCTTCTTGGAAATCTTAAGCCACAGTTTTTACGTGGGTTGGTTGACATTGTGTGCATAATAACCCAGATGAAATTTTTTCTAGTGAAAAATATATTTTAGATATATATTTGTAAAGAACATGGTGTATGCAGACATGCTACTGTAAGATCTTTTCAAACAAACTACTCGCATATTTAATATGACCAATACGCAACTTGTATAATCTGTACTTTTTGATATGTTCACGTATATTTGTGACATACACAATCAAATGTTTGATGAAACAGATGCATCACTTTGTCTTGCATCGTATATCATTGTTTTAAGATATTCTCCTTTAGTGTGAGACCCCCGAAAGCTGTTCCCAGATGGGGCCGTAAACCTTCCCCAGGAGCGCAGTCCGCGTTAAGGACTCTAGTAAAATTTTCAATTTCGCCTATTGATCTGAGCTATTTAATGAAATTCCTCGTAATTTTGCTTTCATTTATTCAGCAAATTTGATGAGGAAAGGAATTAGAGCATGTGTTGCCCATTGAATTGCCTCGTAATCTTCCGCTCGAATCACTTCGCTTTCCAAATTCATGACAATATATGGCTCGCCTTTTAAGCTCTAATGTATAATACGCTATGGCTCCAAGTTAATGATAAAGGGTAACATCTGTCCTTATCCTGCGTAATAAGTTGGGCTTATTCGCTCGTTGCGGCCTTTTGCGGAATTAATGGACGATTGCAAAGGGGGGATTCGGGAGCGTAACTGTTTCGCATAACGCGTCTGGTCATCCCTTAATGGCTTAACGGTTCACTTCATTCTGTATTGCATGTATTACGTTGGTATTATGTCGCGTGTGTAACAAACGGCTGATTAATTCTCGCAGCATGGTCTTGCTAAGGCTGTAAGTTATAGCTGTTGATCTTGAAGGTATCATTGAATGCATTAAACAAATATTATTTACGGTTGAACTTCTTGTTTGATATTATTAATAGCATTCATTAGACGTTTTGTATTTGCACATTGCGTGCCTTTAAATGTATATTAATGGATCACGGGATCTTCCGCTAAAGCAGGTCTTATTCTGCCATAAATAACGACAAAGGTGTCACTTTATCGTCGTGCGGTGGGGCTTTTTAAGGCTCAGTGCTGGCGTTTCCAACTACAATATTCATGATTTGCGAGCATTCCCAAAGGTTTTTTTTTATTTATTTATTTTTTCTCCATATATTTAAAGATGAGATTGCCTGTCGTCGGTCGCAAGCGTTAAAGCTTATAAACCTCCATTATTACCAAATCGGGATTTCTGCCCGCAGCGAAGGGGAATAAGCGTTCCGCTTTACGCTGAAATCCTGCGCGTTGTTTTTCCGCTATAAGCGCCACCTACGCTGGCTGCTGAACTTTCTGCGATGCCGTAACGGTTGCTATAGAAACTCCATCCACGTACGAGAAAATGCCATCAGAACAAGCGTGGATTTTCATGCACTGTCGGAACGTTGACTGGGATGACATCACCTAGCGACCATTGAATCAAAGTAAAACTTTTTAGTTTGCTTGTGATATATGGTTGAATTTTTTTTTTTTTTTAGCTTTTAATTTTGAACGTTCTCTGTATATAACTATAGTTGTTTTGGAATGGTTTGAGAAAAATGGAAATTCAAGTAATTTTGGCATATAAATACAGTCGATTCCGCTTAATCTGGACACATCCGGCGGAGGCGTTTTGCCCCGATTAGGCGGCTGCCCAGA
>JAUJYV010000445.1:0-42726 GCA_033995625.1 Ophyiulus pilosus
ATATATGGACACGTATGCCCATTTATAACTCGATAACTATATACTGTATATATGCGCCATATATAGTTTTTCTAACCGGGAATAATTAATTATTAATGCCCCAAGAACCAAATGAAAGTATTTATAATAACGTTGTCGTATGTAAAACCTTACAACAACTTTTGTACAGTAGTTCATGCTAAAGTTTAGCTGACATTAGCTTCAGATGCGATGATAAATTGCCTACGTCTAAACATAGAACTGCAAGTTTGAAAAATGAAGTCAAATAGATTAAAAAATTCAGAATTAATGGATTTCAAATGCATTCATATTGAAATCAGCTCGCATTGATAAAGTATCTAACGTGGCTAATTCAAGCCTTTCCATTTACCATGTGCTTTTTTAGCATTAATGTGAGTTAGTACAAGCAATCAATATATTTCGTCACACAGACGTGCCTCGTATATTCCCTCAATAAAAAAACCTACCTTTCATATGTTAAACGGCCTTCACACACAAGAATATTATAGCGTTCAGTAAGCTATTGCCATTAGTATAAACTCCTCGAGGAGTATATGTATACAGTGCGAGTGAACTCATATTTCTTTACAAATCGTAAATTTCCTTAAGCCTTCTTCAAATGTTGCTCAAATTTAAGATTGTGGGATTTGCTAACACGTTCCACTGATTAATGGTCCCTCTTCACATTTAAAAAGACCTTACCAGTAGCATTTGAAGGCGTACAAGCTAAGCGCTATAGGTGCCCCATTCATCCCAAATATACACATTCAAACGTGGCCCATGTTGAAAAGCTTAGGTACAAAAGCTGCTAACATAAGCCATCATTTATCAAGTCAAGAGCGAAAAAGCAAGTTGGAATTGATAGTGCCTTTATACGAGTATATAGAGTCATTAGCATGTGAAATGTAACCAAATGCTTTGCTAAATTGCTTCCAAAGTTAAAGTCTAATACGCGTCTGGACCTAGTTTTACGTAAACGTAGGTCCAATAACAGGTCATTAAAATGAACGTTTAGATGCTATTTAGATATTACAAAACGTACATGTTGTTTATGGTGTGGCAATTGTCTGACATTAAACAGATGACCAAACATACGAAAGATTGATGTAACATTTTAATGGACAATGAAACCAATTACCATTTTGAATTATTTTAATTTTTATTTAATTCTGGAATTACATGTTTACAAGAATATACAAGTGTTCAAATATATAAAAACATGTACGTAGAATCCTTACCGAACCATGAGTTATATAGCATTTGTATACGTTACTGTGCGTACAGTGTTTATTAGCCTTAGGGGCCATTCAAAAAGGACGATTGGGGATATATTAGTATATAATTTATTTTTAATACGAAATTTATACGAAAGACTTTGGTTAACCTAGGTAGGCATGGTCCTCAATAACTCGGATAATCGAATATTTAAAATTTCACTGCATAAACACCCTGAACATGTCATTAGCTAAATACAAAAATACCCCACCAAATCTAATACAAGTATTTGTATTGATATCGGAACCTTTTATCAATGGGATCGTTCCATGGGGAAATTAGCTTTGGTTCATATTATGATATAGCAAGAAGAAAGGATTTGCAAATATCAGTAGGATCTATTTGGTTTAGTTTTTAAGTTACGTAAACATATAGCTATTTCATGATTATAAATGCCCAACGTATGAATTTATGTGATTCCCGATGCATTACTATGAAAAATATATGAAGTAATTTTTATCAAAATAACGTTTTTGTTCATTTTTTCAGTGCCACCTCATTGGGTCCGTGAGCCAGAAGATTTTGAAGTTTTAAATGGTGAAATGGGAATATTGCATTGTCAAGCAGATGGTTTTCCTAAGCCAAAAACAACTTGGCTAAAAGGAAGAGGTAATAACAATTATTAACTCAAGCTCTATCAATGTTGAAACACTATAGACAACAAATGTGAAAGATATAACGTTAATTAGAAACCTTCATTTTTATTGTGCAAATCAAACAAAGTCGATGTAATCCTGTATTATAAAAGTTAATCTTAAATTAGGATGGTTTAATTTCTCAAGAGATTACAACAAAAAACCTTCTTATTTTAGGAGACACACCGGGAGATTACAGGATAGTTTTGAGTGGAAAAGATTCAATTTCGATAGCAGAAAACGGATCCCTAATCATCGCAAAGACAACAAAACAAAGCCAAGGTTATTACTTATGTCAAGCAGCAAATGGGATTGGTTCTGGATTAGAAAAAGTTGTGGCATTAAAAGTAAAAGGTAAACAACGTCATGCAATAAATCTCATAGAAGATTCTCATAATTAAATATTTTCGATGACTTTTCCGAGACTCCATGTATTTATACAATTGATCTCAAATAATCGCAATGTTTTTATGACAGTTTCTGCATATTTTGAGAATAAACGGACAAATTACACCGTGGAGAGGCAAACGGAAGCAGTTCTCAGATGTAATGCAAAAGGAGATAACCCTGTAGAAGTTACTTGGGTTAAAAACAAAGAAAGAATCAATATTCAAGTAGAAACAAGGTATTGATACAATTTATTCAAATATGTAATAAGCATGATTAGCATTGATGATAGTTTAATTTACAATTACTAATCTGCGATACGAAACTTTCAGATTATCACTCAAGGAATATAAAGCAGACAACGGCATAATTTCAGAATTAATAATTAAAAAGGTGGAACCATCTGATGCAGCAATATATGCTTGTGTGGCTTCAAATCCATTTGGCCATGACGAAACCTGGTTCGAATTGATCGTACAAGGTTAATTTTTTTAAACTTTATTCATCCCCTCCTAACCCCTTAATGCAAAGGTTAAGCTTAGTTATTCCTATTTGGAAATAACTAACACTGAGCACGCAACATGGATTATTAATTTCAATCAAATCATTTTTGTTTGCAACTACCAGAATTGCCTGGACCTCCCACCAACTTGAAAGTAATCGATGTCAGCAGTAAATCCGTGCAACTGTCATGGACACCTGGTAAAACTGGCAACAGCATCATATCTAGATATATCGTGCGATACAAGAGGCAATCCAGTACGTACTATTCTGCGTAGATTAATTGAAATTGCAGATTTAAGATTGGATACGTGAAACAATATCGAATTTTTTCAGATGGATGGACAGGTCCTGCACAAAATGTCACTGTAGATAATGGAGACACTTCCGTCACAATCCATCAACTAACTCCAGGAGCCACTTATAAATTTTGGGTTATTGCTGTAAATAATATTGGTGAAAGTCCTTTAAGTGAGAGCACGGATGTGGCATGCACTGAAGAAGGTAAGATTAACGGATTAAGACGATTTGAAACACCCATTATTTATAGGAACGTGTTCCTTGATTTAACTCTATTGATTGCATAGTACCAAATGGGTCACCTTTAGCAGTTGAAGCAAAGGCAGTTGGTGCTGACTCTATAAAAGTAACATGGAAGGTAATAACTTGATATTAACTTATATTTATTTAAGATAATCCATCTTTAAAATGAACCTCGTGTAGATTGCATCAATTATTAAAAAAGTATATTTGTTTTAAATATAATGCAAAATTAGTTTGAAGGATAAAATCATTTCATCATTTCATGCTTGAAAAATTCAAACATATTTCAAGAACTAATCTATAATAAACGGATTTATTGCTCATTCCCCGGGTGGAAAAGTTATATATGGACATGTGTGAGTCATTTAGAGTCACATAATGTCTATATATGTATATGTACTAGTCATGTATGGGCGATATTTGCTTCTTGAAGCACCATGCATAGCTATGCATGGGACATACTGGACACTTGATGGGCCATATATGAACCATATTTGACAAATGATGCACTATACATGGACATATATGGGAAATCATGGTCATAGATGGAGATATATGGGAGAGTATACCTGGCCATTTATGGACTTATTTGGCCATATGTCTAGATGTGTCCAATTTCTGGTCTAGCCATACTTTTAAAAATGTCCGTACATGCATGGTCCATATTTGTTATTTCCACCCGCGTCGCATTTAATAACAGACAGTATTGCGGTCATTGAACAATTATAGAAATACTATATAAATTCCAGCAATCATTGACAGTAATACTAATTGTTTTTCGTGCCAATAGCCAGAACATAAAGACCTTTAATTGCATGGTTACATGTGTGTACTGAAAGTTATGTGTTCTTGTTATTTGTACGTGCAAAGTCTAGATTTTGCTTCTTGACTATCTTTGCCATTTTATGGCATTTTTTCTCCTAAACTGCTATGTTACGACCTCCCTTTAGGTGACCAACATTTACGAGTAGTTTTCTCTTGCAGCCCCCAAAGAAAGAACTGTGGAATGGTGAAATTCTTGGATATTATATCGGCTATAAAATTTACGATAACCCAGATCAGTACGAGCATAAAATGCTGCGAATTACGCCAGATTTCAAAGAAGAGATATATTTGACCAATCTACAGAAGTTTACGAAATACAGCGTTGTCGTGACCGCGTTTAACCGTATGGGAAATGGACCTGATTCAGACGAAGTTATTGCCTCCACATTGGAAGACGGTAAATACAATTTTTTATATAAAATATGGTGCCGTATTATTGAGTACATATTACCAGTGGCGGCTCGTGTATAGGCACTGTGGCACTGCAGCACCCCCTATTTCCACTTCATATCACCGATAGAATGAGTCCTTTTTCTTTATTTCTTTAACCTTGTACTATATATAACTATAGTAGCCATCCCCCACTGGGGGGCCTCCAGTTTATACAAAAATCTTTGTATGGAACTGTCACCTGTGGGCTTCACACTTCCAGCGCACAAAGAAAGCTGCACGCCAGGCTGCGAAGGAGAGAGAGTACTGTAGCTCCCGCAGCACCCCACTAATTTTAGCTACGAGCCGCCACTGCATATTACCTAATCGGAGGGGTATATAAAAATAATTTACAGGCCTCCGTTGACGTATAATCGAGATAGGCTACAACCGACCGGTCGTAAGTCGGATATGCTTTATTTTTGTGTACTTTCCCTGGTGGAAAAAACAATTGAAAACCATTGAACTTTCCAAGTGTTTTCAATGGTTCCAACAAGTCAATTGTTGATTTCCTATAAGTCCCAATGATTTTAAAAGGTTATGGACTATTCTCTATTTTTTGACCAAATATCCAACTTTTCAAAGAGCCAGAATTTGGTTAATCATTTTATTCTATTGGCTCTTAATCAATAATCCAATCTTTTCATTTTCGTTTTATGAATTATCCTACAGTTGAATTATACATAAGCATGGACATGAATTATCGTCATATTCAATTTTGACGCATTTTTTATGATTTTTTTTCATTTTGTTGTGACATAAGTTTAATTTTAAGTTTTATTTTAATAAATGAATACACTTTTTAAAACAAAAATGGTTGTTGTTATTTATATTGTATTTAGGATAGGCGTATACAATATGTACGATAGATTCATGGATTATCTTGGACAGTTGAGCCATTGTAATGTGTACATCGACAATTTATTGCATATTTTCGGTTTACCTGTGCGATTAAGCGGGTTCGACTATATATTTAATATCCTTAAAAACTTCCATCTATATAATATCAAAAGGATTTCAGTTTCCAGGGAATGTGTTTAATCACCGTTAAATAACCAGTAATAGAAAATAAATCCCAAATATTCATACCTTTCTTGGAATGGCCAGTGACCCAACCCTAAAGCTTTTCATTTATTACATCATCGCCAACAAAAATATAGGATTTGTGTTTGTACGTTGCTATAAACTGGAATGGAGAGGATCATTTTCACGGTATTCAGCTTCAAAAATAGCTACTGTTTGGGGTCCTTTCACATGCAAAGCATTTGATGCAATCGTGATATGAAATAACCGAGGATGAGAAGAGTTGGGGAGAAAAAAGATATTAGGAGGGTGATGCCGAAATAGCTTAACGTAATGCTTCCAAGCCTGTTTCAAAAATAAGAGCAAAAATGAAATCACCGAAGAGGCCGTAAAATTTCAACAATATATGACACATGCAATAATGGTAAGCAACTAAAATTGAAGCTGCTAAGGACATAAAAAGGAGGATGGATGTCTATAAAGCAGGATTCTGTTATAGCAGAAATCTGATATAATATGATCCCTGAATAAGCGAAGGGGAAAATGTACGTAACATGCCGAATTGTGCTTATTTGCGCAAGAAAGCTGGACGTTTTTCTTTCTAAAATAAATAAAAATAAAATTTGAATTAACTTTTGAAGCAAGGATTTTCTGAAGGAAAAAAGGACTTTGAATGATTCAATTTTCAGTATTGTTTATTTTCAATTTTCAGTGCCAAGTGATCCTCCTCAAAATGTTGCGTGCACCACCGCATCATCGCAAGTGGTTGAAGTGATTTGGACTCCACCACCTCCTGCAACCCAAAATGGGATCATCCGAGGCTTCAAAATTTTGTACAAAATGATCGATCGAGATGATGGTTTGATGCAATCGTTGCATGCAATGTGAATTGTCCAAATACATGGAAGAGCCGCCATTCTATGAGCACTTTTACACCAACTCTTTACGCATAATCAATAGGCTATTAAACTGAAAACTTTAAATAGTGCAGGAATGCAGGAAAATTCTGGTCATGGAAATAAATGTAGCGATACCAATATTTCAAATATAAGTTTGATTTAACTAGTGAATCAATTTCAAAATTTATTTTCCACGTATAGTACATTGCTAGCAAAATATTTTGGGTCGTCTAAAACCATAATTTGCAAAAATGTATGGCCAAATGGAGCAAATTGATTCGAAGAATTCATATATGTGAACAACAATATAAACCAAATTTATTTTGTTGATTGCTAATAATAATGCAAATGTTAATGCATATTTAGGTATATTTGACGATATTTCATAAGATGGATTTCATCACAATTCCTATTATTTTGAGTTTGTGTTTTGATGACAAAAGTGCCAAGGACTGGCGGTTCAAACTTATGATTTTAACATCATTCAATGTTTTTATTATGTGTAGGTGATAATGTGGAAAAGGTGGAAATACTGCAAGCAGTAGCATCAAGGGCTCAACTTCATACCTTAGCCAAATACACCAATTACACGATTCAAGTTTTGGCTTTTACAAGAGTGGGAGATGGTGCTTCTAGTAATCCTGTTTATTGCCGAACAGATGAAGATGGTATGCAAATTACTTCAGATATTTATTAGAGATAAATCGAGCCATCTAATTAATCACAATTACAGCTTAATTTAAAATATGTTCCAACTTTAACCTTACGTTAAGCTATTCATAATTCGTTTCGGTATTAAGTATTGCGTGATAATATCCATAGTTTTATAAATGAATTAGATAAAATCATCAATGGCATTTATAAAAAAAATACCGTGCTTTATCATGCTTCAGCATTGCTTTATCGAGTATGCAAAATACATTTTTATGTTACTATTAAGAAAAAAAACTCTGAAGTATATTTCTAATTAAATAATTACAAATAAAATCGACACAATGCATTAATATCATCATAGTGTAATGTTTTAATAAGATGCAGACTCGTACAAACAAACGATTTATGTTTGATGATACCCTAGAAGAAATGTTCATTTCAAATTTCACGAAAATATCTTATTTGTTATTTGTATTTATCAACAAACAGTTCCTGGTCCACCAGCCGGCATCAAGGCATTGGTTATGTCATCAGATGCCATTGCAGTTACATGGAAACCACCCGATAATCCCAATGGTGTCATTTTAAAATACACACTCTATATGAGAGTTGCAGAAACTGGAGATCATGTAAGTTTAATACAATTACTAGTCTTATAAGTGCCAAGACAAAAAATCATTAACGTAATTTCAATATATTTCAGCATGTAGGAAAGCACATATTGTCATCCGTACCACATTTAAGTTTCGCTGCTACAGGACTCAAAGAAAATCAGCACTATGAATTTTGGGTAACCGCATCTACTGTTATGGGAGAAGGTGAAAGTACAAAAGTTGTTAGTCAATCACCGAAAACAAGAGGTTTGTATCACAAAATTTATGTAGAATTGAATTTTTGCAAAATAATTATAAGTAAATGTCTTTTGGCAGTTCCTGCGAAAATTTCATCGTTTTCGGACATAGTAATGGTACCACATAAAGATACCTTGAAATTAGCATGTCGAGTTGTGGGAATACCGACACCAAGTCGAGAGTGGAAACTTGAGTAAGATTATAAACTAATTTTAAAGCATAATATTTAAGTTTAGGTGTGTTAAACTAATGTAATTGTTACTACAAACAGTGGCAAAATTGTAAAAGATGATGAGAGGATTCGTGTTGGACAGGATGGCGCCCTTATTATTCAAAATCTACAAAATTCAGATTCTGCTAATTATTCCTGTCATGTATTAAATGCTTATGGAAATGACGAAATTACTTATCAAGTTTATGTTAAAGGTAATGTTTCATCAGCATTACTTTATTCTTACTTTACTTTATGCTACACCCCTTATATATTGTTTTAAAATTTTGATAATTTTTATTTTAGCACCGCCTGTTGCACCAACAATGTCAATCGTAAAAACTTCAAGATCATCAATTACTCTATCGTGGAAACCTGGAGATGACGGTGGAAGTAAAATATTAGGTATAACATGAATAATCACAATTTCAGTTTAAATTTAATCTTGTATCCTTGCAAATTAATCTACTGTGTTTCATATATATTTTAATAAGCATATCCATAACAATAGGTTGCCATGGTCAATATTTTATTTGTATTATTCTAGGGTATTCTCTAAGCTACAAACGGGATTTCGGTGAATGGGAAGAAATTGAAGTGAAACCAGACCGTGATACGTACACATTAAATAATCTCAATTGTGGAAGCAGATATCAGCTTTATTTAACAGCATTTAACTCCATGGGCAGCGGTCAACCCAGCGGCATTATGACTGTAAATACGGATGGTTCAGGTATTGTCGATTTTTAAGACAAAGGATTGTCCAATTTGTAGAAAATTATCGATTAAATTATCCCATTTTTGCTTTTGTCATGGAAACTTGATTTGTCAGCAGGATTTGCACTTAAAACGTTGAGTTCAAAGCTAAAATACGACGAAAGGGTTCGGTGGCCCCTTTGAATACCAAACCAGAACAATACAATTTATCGTAATCTACTGGGTTTAATGCAAGGATGATTAACTACTATGCAAGCACAAAAGCGGGATATTATAGCATTGTTTTTGAAATTATGGCCAAATGACAGAAGTAATCTTCTAATCCGATTACAAGATGTCAAATGACAACTGTATGTTTCATTATTTCAGCCCCTTTGGTTGCTAACAGAGACGAAATAATTGAACCGAATACAACATTTATCCTTATACGCTTGGACAAGTGGCCAGATGGTGGATGCCGAGTGCTGTATTTTGTTATTCAATACAGACCCACTCAACAACGCCAATGGACGCTGGTGTCCAACAACATACAATCTGCTCAAGCCGAATTTATTATAACGGATTTGCATCCAGGAAGCTGGTACCAATTACAAATCACAGCACACAATGATGCTGGATCTACTGTGGCAGAATATGAATTCAGGTCTTTGCCAGCTATAGGTGGGTAAAATTATTATGTAAATTCTTACGTTTCATCACATCGAGAACTTAACAAACAGAATTTACTACCCAATTACATGCTACCCAAGTACAATGCTAAGCTTGCCTCATATGAATTGAACAAGCCATATTAAATCGTTATCATTATCGCCCAAAGAAACTTTAGATTTGACATGCAGTTTTCCATTTAGTGCATTAAGAATTACCACATTTTTTAACGAATTTAAACTTTATCATTCATTTTATTAGGAATATATGATCAAACTAGATTGCTGGAAGACCACAAAGAGTATGAACAAGGGAGCGTGGATTTAAGCATTATAGTGCCTGTAACTGCTTCGGTGGCGAGTGTTATTATTGCCTTAGTAGCCGTTTGCCTATTCACTCGTAGAAGAAAATACCGTGGATATCAACATAGCCGTAAGGGTCAGCTTTGATTTTAGCCATTGTATATGTTGATTTTTGATTCGAAATCTTAATTCAGGAAACCTTTTCATTTAAATATAATAGTTTTTTTTTCTTACTATACGGGTAGTTACAGTCTATATTGATTGTTTACAGAAAACGGAATTAGTTATACAACTCCTACCAACAAGACCAATTCGGAGGAAAAACAACGCCCAAATAATGTACAACACAATCATGTATGCAATGCTCAACTTTCATATTCGCCTTTACCCCCAAAGAAAAATGAAGACACTAGTGTTGCCAACACAGATACCAAATCGACCAAAAGTACCAAAAGCACAAACTCCAAAAGTAAGTCTTATCAAATGTATGCAAGCAAGATGTTGCCAATATTGTTATGTACAAATTTCATATCAAAATTATATCCTCTGCAGATTACCAAGAAGATATTGCGCCTTATGCCACATTCAGCTTGCCTTCACTACATGACGAAAATGATTTAAACTCACTGCAAATGAAAACATTTTATGAGAAAGAAATTGGAATCAACAAAGATGCTGCTACTGGCGTAAGTGTCTTACATAACTTTTGCATTAATAAATTTCACAAATATTTGGTAAAACGGGTATTTCTAACAGTTTTTAATAATCAATAAACTTTAGACATCAAATACGTATTTGATTTCCAATAACTATGGAAAGATAGCAAGGGCATATTGGAGCATGATACACGTCTCTATACTTACCTTAACGTTAGCGATGGGAAGGGAGCTGCCACGCATTGAACTACCCAATAAACTAATTGAACTTAATGGGTGCGCATGCGTGGTTCTTCTCTTTCCCGCAGCTAACGTTAAGGTAAGTATAAAGACGTGTGGCATGCTCAAACTGTCTAATATAATATTACATCATATATTATTGTGCATAAATATATCATTAAAGTTTATACAGTATATAGAATGAAAATATTTAAAATATACAAATAAATGTTGTAATTATGATAAAGTGTGGTATTTTTAAAGTTAATTATTTGTTCAAAGGCATTATTCCTGTGAGATATAGTACATGATACCAGTTAATAAACTCACAAAGGCATGCTGTTTTAAGACATAAATTAACGTTAAAGTATCGCAATAAATTTCGATTATTGCATCCAATTAGTCACGTGTTTCTTACATATCCACATAATCCAAGACTATTTTGTCTCTACAAGTAAATAAATCCGGGTAAAACACCGCTGCAAAACAAGCGAAGATGATTTACTGCTAATAATCCAATAATGCCCTCCATAAAGTACGCTGCATTAATATTTAAATTACCATCATAAATTGTTTCAGGGTGTGGAAGAAACGTATGCAAAATCAAAGAAACGCCAATCCCCACCAAAATCCACTCATGAAACCGGAGAGACGACAGGTCGGTTGAAAACATTTTATCTACTTTTTGCTTTTCTTAGACCTATAAGCTCACAGTTTAAAATTTATTGTCTGAAAATCCATGCTCTAAATAAGGAGTTATTCTGATTGTTATTCACCGCCGGCAATTTTAATGACACTATCAAGGGTGCATGCTATCCGATATAATGTGTATTTTTATGATTTCAGCATCTGTAATTTTAAGTCCGAGCCATTTCGCTAAATCGGAAAATCCATACCAGACACCACCACAATATCACCGAAGATCAAAAGATTATTCAACACTTCCAACTTATCAAAGAAATGCTGCAGCTGAATATGAACGTTTAGCAAACGCAATTCAAGCACGAAATAAACTCTACGAGTTTTATCCTAAACCTACGCCAGTAATAATTCCTGGAAAACCTAAAGGTAATCGGAATAATAAATTCCTGCTATTTACAGTTTCATAAAAGTTCGTCTTTCCTGTAGTGTAACGAGAGAATCCTGAAGGAATACACCAAACGTTCCCCCACACATTTCTCTTGGTTGCAAAGGATTTAAAAAATGATGGAATTGAAAAAAATAATATTTTGTTCAAGTTCGTTGTATTTTATTACAATTGATCATAGTTTTCAAAATTATTAAATTAATACACATTTTCTATAAAGAATGAAATGTGTTATAGAATTACGATATGCGCGCAAATAAAATAAAGGTAAGGGCCATTCAAAAAGGACGTCCTCAAGAGGGGGTAAGGGGAAGTGTCTGCTGGCATGTGAATAGGGAAGAGGGAGGTGGCAGCCATTATGGACGTCCACTAATGATGTTTAATAATATTTCAGAAGTTTCAGATTTGAAATACCGTGCCACAGATTCGAGTACATCTAATGAAAGTTCCCCCGATGAAGAAAGGCATTTGCATAGGAGAAGTAGAGGAAGATATGGGCAAATACCTCGTCTACCATTTTTAGCACAAGAACTTATAGGAACAGACAGGTAAATAAATCATTTCATGAAATTTTCAAATTGAAAAAACCACGACATGTTTATAAAAGCATGCACTATGTACAATGTATTTTAACTACTATTTGTGGCATGCCTTAAAAATACATTGCATATGGATTTTAGGTGGTCTCCTAGTTTAGACATTAGTTCATCATCACTTAGTCTCCGTCCTCCAATTGCATTTTCTGATAGCCAAGAATTTTCTGCAGCGGAATGCGATAGAGATATCATATTGCAATATAGAAAAGGTAATTTTATCATGCAATTTTTTAAAACAGGTGTTCCTAAACCCAATATCGACAATACAAATATTGTACTTATTTTTGTTGGTGTTTTTAAAAAAATCATTGTTATGAAAATGAATCGGTATCAGATGTTTAATTTAATTAGTGTTTAATTTTGGATTTTGATCCAGTAAATTAATTTCGTATTGTCGGTATAAGCCGAGTTGGAGGTTTAGAGTCACCTGATGCTGAAAATTTGTCAATAATTTGGCCAGATTATGCATACATAATATAAAATAAACTTTCTTCTAGATGTTTTTTATTTGTTTGTAGATCATAGTAAACGGTTTAGGAGTAGAAGTAGTGCGAGGATAGACGATGATGATGATGACGAAGATGATGAGGATGATGAAAATGATGATATTGGAATACGAATGCCTACCAGAGGGTAAATAGAAACCTTCTATTATTGGCATGTATAACTTTACTGAAATTCCTCACTGTAAGATCCATATCACCATTATTTAATACATTGGTTCATGACAATTTATATTATTGAAGTTAAACCGCTCTACTTGAGCATCATTGGCATTGTTGAGCTCATGCTATTATTTTTCAGTTTATTACAAATTATATTCATTGTAATATTAAACTTGCATCGTGAAAAATGAATATCGTATTGTAATATTACATTCAGTATTACATATAGTATTACAGTCCTATATACTCGTATAAATAAACGGAAAATCATAAAACTCTCAGACTACATGAGTGAAGTAAATTTTTATCATAAAAATGGTTTTTAAAAACATCAAAATTCAAGTGAAATTTATGACGAAGCATGATTCGACCAACCATAAATTAATTAAATAGCTATTTATATTTATTTTTTAATTATTATTTTGACCTGGCAATAACATAGTGAACATCAAATTTTATTGCGTAATATTAATTAATTGCTTTCCGGATTACTAAATTTATAGCAAAATACACAATTGCATAACGATACATGATATCATTAATGTATAATACGATTATTATATTTAAATAATAAAATCCAGTATTCTTTAAACGGGATATGCTTATCAGAAGCACACCATTTGTTTTGCAAAAACAATCACTCATCAAAAATAATATACACAATTATGCATTCGCCAAATATTCGGCATGAAATATACTGACGTAATATATTTACACAGTCGTTTTTTTCAGTAAATGCGTTTTATAATAGATTTAATTTTTTTAATAGTATTGAATTTCGTGGTGTGTCAAAAGTGAAACCATTATCAAATATTACAGTTTTAAAGTTTAGAACAAAATAATGTTGGATAAATCATGTATTTTGCCAAATGCAGACGACGTTTCTGCAAGATAATGAATCGATGATGGGTAATTAAACTAATTAATATTTAAGTAATTTTAATAAACTCCAAGCTGTTATTTGAGCAATTTTCAGTTAGTAAAAATAGACGAATTTTTTAATACAGTCGAACCCGCTTAATTGCACAGTGACCCGGCAAGCCGAAAATGTGCAATTAACCGGTGTTTGCAACTATCCTGTCACAATTCAAACAAAAGTTGCACATGTGGCTTGCAAAATGTGTATTTATCCGATTTGTGCAATTAAGCGGTTTGGACTGTAATTATTTGTTATTCTCCTGGTTTGCATTGCGGAATATGCAAAAGAATCCAATGTGAAAGCCAACTCTAGCAGAACATCTTAAATATTACTTCCATGCGAGCACTTTTGCAATAGTCAGCCAACAACAATAAACATCCTTCAACTAAACAGCCCTGGAAACATACCAGCAGCATTTTAGGGAGGAAAAGCTAGTGGATGTGAATCTGTTATGTATTTACAAATTGCAGAATTCTTTTTTGTACGTTTTTTTCCCCAAACTCACAAATCAAACGCTACTTTGCATGAACAGCCCTTATGTCCCTGTGAAATGCAGACTATAAGACACACTGAAGAATACACAGTATATATATTGCGTTTCTTGGGTGCAAATGGGAGGAATTTTATATTGCTGGATACTGCTGGTGGATGGATGCTGGTGGGAGAAATCGATCCCAAAACCCTACAGTATATACTCGATTCTTGACATTTATTATTTTTATAAGCATTTATCCGACTCACAGTTTGACTTCAATACCATTTCGAGCAAGAGACGAAGAAGAATAAGAAAAAAGCCATTTTCAAACTATGCTCGCTGATGCAGTGAAAAACTGGGGTTAAAAACAAGCTACGAGTAAGAGCCGTAGCAATAAAAAAGCATCATAGTAAACTCCAAAACAAAACCAACAAAATGCCAATGCTGCAAATACAAATTCTAGGAGGGTATTAACTTAACAGAGTAGTATTCTGTTACAACATGCAAATTAGAATTGATATAAAAATAAAGTCATACATATTCAGTTTGCAAAGAACTTATTATATTACCTAAAAATGTAAACTGCATTAAGGCAAGGATGTACTGATTTTTTAAAAAAATCTGCATTTTAACATAGGTTTTTAGTAGTTAATATCAACCTACAAATAAATATATATTTAATAGCTATACACATCAAATTGCTATACAAATTGAATTTTAAATACCAATTACGTCTACAATATGGTTTCACTTTTGATATATTAATTTTAAAAAACTCGCATGCCTCATACTTTATAAAATGCATTTCTAATAATAATAATAATAATAATAATGCACTTGTTATTCGAACATTGACTCATAAATTTTGTTTATACAACGATTTCAATTTATTTGAAAACATTAAAATTTAATTAAGCGCAATAATATACAGTAATTAAAACATTCATTCAATTCATGTTGAAGCCATCCTCTTACAGTGTTTATTGTTTTATGCTTACATTGTTAGCCATAGCCATCAGATGTCATATTCAAACATCCATTTTTCTGATTAAGGTAATCCTTTTATACATTTCACCCATTCAAATATTCATTAAAACTGGACCCGAAATCCGTCGTTCGGTATCGAATATAATGCGGAAACTTAATTTGATTTACGTTTTATAATAATTTGCAGAAATCCAACCGTCACACACCTACCAACAAACGGATGAAAAGAGACGATATGCCGAAATGAGTATCTGCCTGAATGAATCTGCCTGAATTTAATTGGTATTCAGATATATATATATGGACGACTTGCCATCATCAAACGCAATTGAATGGAAAATTGCAAATGCACAATTTATGGTGTTTTATGACGACACCCGGTGTGCTCGGCTGCCAGTTTTGGATTTTAATTTAAGCATCCAGCGCTTAAAACAACAACAACGAGGGATGTTTATAACCAAACTTTAGCGAAATGAGGATGTAGTGCCAGAATGCCTCTAAGGGAAGGAAAAATTGTCCCCATTTCGCTACTATTTCGACCAGAAAAATGGAGTACTTATGGAGGATAATAAGCAGACATTATGGACGTGTTTAGTGGTGAAGCATTGCTCACATAAATTCATGAAAATCACTATCATCAGATCAAGAAGCCTGTGAATTTCTCATGTTGTGGTGATCATAAAATATCACATTATATTTACTTCACATTTTCAGTGTTCTTTCTTCGGATGATCGATACCAGGCTGCTTCGAGCAACAACCGAAATAACAGCAAAAAGTGAAAAGGAAACGCAAAAAAAAAAATGTATCGCATATACATAAAAACAAAAGAGCCAGAGGAGCCAAGAAAATCTTTGGTTATAAAAATATCGATCGTCATATAAAAGTGGGAAGAATCGTTCACGATGCCAACCGAGGATACAGATTTTTGCTATAACCTCTATTACTCCGTACACTCCGCGCGACAATTACCCATCCGAATTCTTTTGCATGAATGGATAATAACAGTAAAAGTTTAGTGACAAATAATTTCATCTTTGTGAACTGTGCATTGATGACCGTGTCATCCGTATATATATATTTCTAAACTAATCCAGCGAGAAACCTACAGAAACTGATCGTCATGTAACATATACATGCATGGCATTTTTTACGCGCAAAACTGTGTGCTTTTTTTCCACTGTCCTCCTATTTCTCCCCTGTTTCCCAAAAATTTCCTCTCACGACCCTTTATAACCCCACGTTTTGTATGCCCTCGAAATAATGTTATTATCTACTTGAAGATTCTCTACAAGCGCCTGGATCGTATCTTCCGAAATCATTGTGGAGGAAGCAATTTTGTGCAACTATATATAGACATGTTCTGTTTTAAGAACATTCAAAATATAAATACTGTACTCTTAAGGATAGGTCTGATAAAGGTCAATGTCAACAAAAATATCTTCGACTGTTATATCCAATCTTCCCGAAAAATATCTAAATTATACGTGTTAATATCCTTATACATAAAAATTGGAAAATAAATTGCACTTCGCATTGTTTTATTATTTCTTATAAATGTCTGGATTTTTTTATGCATTGGTATAAATTAAGATATATAAATGGATTTTCGATGTTGGAATTTTAAATCACCGAATAAACAATGAATTCGTCTAAGTGAATGTTGTTAAGATAAAATTCATAGTCAGTTAGGAATACAAAATTTACATTTCATTTGTAGGAAGCACGAATATTATTTCTTATTGAAACAGAAAATCACTAAAGACAGGTAGCAATGTTAAATTATCTTTTTGACAGTTTTGCGTGGCTTCCTTCCGGGCAATTTTTATGCTAATAATTTTTCATTTCAAAATGCGAATAAGCGAGCTTTTTCGATAAATGTTCAGTCTTGTCTTGGGATATCATGTCAATCATCCTTGTATATGAAATTTCTGTCTCTTCAATTCCCATAACCGATTCTCATTGTAATTAATCAAAACTTTAGTCAACCACGAGCAAATTGCAGTTGAAGAACATTAACAAAATTTAAAGTTAGTACACCAAAATGTTTTTAAATTTTAATATGTCCTATACAGCTTACATAGAGTCATTATTATTTAAACTTACCAATTTAATTCTAAAAATTTTATAATTTTAACACATTCGAAATTTTAGACATCCGAAATAACAAAATATGGATTTCAAAACCTATAAAAATATTAATTTTAAATTTATATGTACACTTCTACAAAAAACAAATTTTAAAACTACTTTGTATTTTCTTATAAGATCTCTATTATAAACCTCCATTGCTTGGGAAGTAATTTAAGAATACGTTTACAGACGTAACCACATTTCATTTTATGAAACATTTCAAATTAGATATAACGAATGACATGGTAGACATTTTCTATATTTCACAGAAAGACTTGTATTGTTTTCGTTAAAAAATGCAAACCACAATGGCAACCAGACAGGCCAGAAATCTTAAAATTAAGAACAATACCATAAATGGCTTATTTTTTTTTTCATAAAGATGTCTTAGCATAATGTGTTCATTCTGAATGCAAATTTAATTAAAACTTGAGAAGTTTTCTTTCTAGGAAACTAGCAAACAAAAAACTCGTATTTTGCGATGGCAAGCGAGGCTAGGTTGGCTACACACGAGTTGAGTTTTAATTAAAAATCTCGAAATTGCTACGTAAAATGCACAATGAAATTATGTGACGCAAGTGGCAGCACTATTTTGGACATGGGTAAGCAATATGTTATGGAAGATGACACATGGGGCTATAGAGCAATTTAGAGAGCAGCGATTAGAGATTTAATTATTTATGTGGCATAGGCTTATCGTGGCTTGAGAAAAGTGTAGACTCAAAGTTTCATAAACCACGATTAAACATTAAAACCAAGGTGATATTGAACGGGTCTAATCATCAATTATGCACAGTGAAACGGGCGTTAATTAAGTTAGCAATTTTTCTAATATGTTTTAAGGGATCCCTGGACAATGTTGACGCACAACTTACAGACTGTTATAATTTTGGCCATGAAATATGTTGCGTAAAAACAATCTGCTTGATTGATGGCCAAGAAAATTTCAAACCAAAATGCCAATAAATGTCAAAAGTGTTATAAGAAAATGTGAGATAATTATAAGCATTTTACAGAAGATCATCTAAACCGTTGTGCTAAACTTTCGTATTGCCATCACTGGTAAGCAAGCTTCCGCAGTAATATAGGGGCCATTCAAAAAAGACGTCCTCGAAATTCCTTCCAAAATTACAAAGGCCACAAAGTTCCACGCCGTTTTCACAGATTTTTCTGATTAAGGGCAATTTCCTGACCTCGAAGAGAAATTCCACGATAAAAATGGCGTTTAACACAAAGTTAGGCATAATTCCCGACTTTGTAAGTACATTTGGGACTGGGACGCATTTCTTCTGGTGTCTATTTCCTCTTTCACTGACCTTTAAAACTCAGTTAAACAGAAAATCCAAAAACTGAAAAATACCATCATTAGTGGATGTCCATAATGGCTTTCCCCCTCTCCCCTTTCCCCCTATCCACATGGTGTCCAAATACCAGAAGACCTCCCCCCTACCCCCACACGAGGACGTCCTTTTTGAATGACCCCATATTTTCTGTAAAAACTAAAATATATTTCAGTAATCTTTCTATAGAATAGTGTATCACAACTATTAGTTTTAAAAAACGCAAACTACATTAAACATTAATATTATAAAGTGTAACATTTTAGATATAACAGGAATCAATTTTTTAACTTTGTCCTAAAACAACTTTTTGGAAAATGGCTACTTTTATACTGTATAAAGGAAGTATTGTATAAATGGCATTACTTTTAAATATCTAAGATGTACATTAAATATAAAAGGCATACATGCTAAAACAATAAACAATGCTTTAAACGATTTTGTAAAATTAGCCAATAAATATAAAAATTTCAGATATCAACCATGTTGAATTTTCGACAAATGCAAGCATTGCATTCATCTAATATCAACGTTTTCTGTGCACTCTAAAAATGAAGAAGGAATAGTTATGATAGCAACCAAAAATAAATCTTCAATAAGCAACATTTTAATTGCCATCAATATATTTTCTCATTTTCTTCTGAAACGTAATTTCTTTCAGGATTATTCCAAATAAACGACTAAATGCATTCCCTGTATAAATTATTTCCTGTTGAAAGACTTTCAAAATATTGCTTGAAAGAAAATAACAATAAAATCGAAATTGCTTTTCTGCTTTATCGTCGGGGAAAATCGGGATGTAAAATATGCCAAGATAATTTGTCGGACAAATAGATGTATACAAAAAGCAGTTCAACACAAAACAAATTGTACAGGGTGTCCCAAATTATTTGAGTTCATTAGAAATATCAAAGGATGGGTTTTTTAATTTTGATAGAGGTTCTCAACATTAAGTGAAGATAATATAACAAATAGTACGAAATCATTAAGCTGATATTCTACCGGATTTGATCATTACGGCAAGGTAAGGTGCAAGATTTTATTTTACCTTTTAAACAGTAGTACTTCCAAATATTCACATATTTCGTTAATAATGTACATATTAAAATACAAATTATATTTCCAATAAATGATACATATTGTATTAATAAATACGTTTAAAAAGCATATCGCCTAATTTCTCATTAATATGCTGATATAGGTATTAAACTATATTTAAAAATATATGAAAATTTTCTTAAAATATGTTTAACCTTTGTGCACAAAATACGTATAAAGATATGTTTTGCTACATGAGGTTTAAGATGGAAAGTTACAGGTTAATATCGTTAATATTGCCCATTTCATTTACAGTATTTGCATTATTTTATCACCTGTCATGAGAATAATTTCGAATATCAATTTAAATAATACGATTTTAATGACTTAAGGATAGTGCCATATATATGTTTGGATAAGTACAGCATAATCATTGCAGGCGGAGTAATACTTCAATGAAACACTTCCCTAAACTTTACACAATATACTTGAATGGAAAATAAAAATTAATATTAATAGCTCTATAAAAATAAACTTTCCATTTCGGCAACAAAACCATTAAAGAGACTATCTCCACATTTTCCACAAAAGTAGGAAGCCATTGGAATGAGCCAAAAAGTAGCTGCTTAATAAAATCTCGTACATAACTTAGGAATCTAATTTCGTTTATAGACCCATTTATCATCCCCCATCTAACTCGGTTGCACCATCTGCGCTAAACTCATCAACGTTATACAAGGCAAGCACAGCTGCACCAAAGTGATGCTGAAGCATTCATGGGGGTATTAAATATTGGATATTTTATAATTGGCCAAGAAGATATGAGTTGTTGGTACCTATGAAACAATGGCCCAGAAGGATTTTAATATATATAACACGGTTTTATTTATGTTGACAGAATCAAGGTACTGTATACATATATGCCAGGGTGGTCCAACGTTTCGTAATAAAAGGGCCACAAAAGTCACCCATGGGCCGCACATTTTATTAATTAAACATTAAGGTACTCTTATTTTTTCTAATTGCTCATATCGGTATTTTTGTCATAAACAAACGTGTACGTATAAAGAAACAGTAAAAAATTAAGTAAATTATTAAATATATTATGAAAGCTTGTTTTTTCGCCACTGGGAATGATTCGACTGCCTGAATCCTCATTTTAATATAAATATTTAAATTCATTTTCTAATTTTAAAATCAAATACAGTAAATAATTTAAAACAACGCTTTACATAATATTATTTACACATAATATGAACTGTTACGAATTATAACCAAAATATTTTAGCAGAAAAGGTTTAAAGTTTGAATTACCTTGGGGGTCATTTAAAAAGGACGTCCTCAAGAGGGGGGAGGGGGGAGGGGTCTTATGGCACGTGGACACCATGTGGACAGGATGGGGGACGTTTTTGTTGTTGTTGTTTAATAAAGTTTTTAAGATCAGCGAAAGGAAAAATGGACACCAGAAGAAATGTGTGACCAGTCCCAAATGTACTTGAATTTTTGAAATCTCGGGATAGTGATACGGGTGCTTGGAAATTTATAGGATGGGCATCTGTATGTTCCAATACAATTTTGAACACCCTACTTTTCCACAAAAAAAATCAAGGACGTCTGTGAAATGGCCCCTTATTGTATGATAAGCACATTAAACATAATTTTCTTCAACTACGCGGTGTGATATGGCTGTTATTCAGTAAGAGAAACTAATTCAGACTTATAACCGAAGTGTTTTTTTGGGTCTAAAATGATATCTCATATGAATGGTCACTTTGACTAAACTAAGGTCCCATTAACCGTAAACCACTGTATCAAAAAATGTATTTACTCTGTGTGTTGTATTCGGCAAAAGATTATCTAATGCGGACCCGATTTATTAGTAAGTTTTTAAATTATTTTCAAGAATATCATAGAAAAAAGTAACTTGTTCTAATAGATTTAAAGAGCAGTTATTACTTATCACAAATTAGCTCTAAACAACAGATTTTGTGGAAATAAGCTGTGCATAACAAAATCACGTTAGCCCGCAGTTAAGGTTTGTCGAAACTGTACCTTGTTTTTAATCAAAGGGGCATTCAAATAAAGTTTGATGAGAATTTTGTCCTCGTGTAGGTCATTTCCCTGCTTTTGTAATTTAATTTAGTAGCCCGCTTTTTTTCGCTTCGATAAAGGAGCAAAAACAGAGCCTAATTTATCTTTCAAATGTTCACCCATAAACGCTACAAGCACACTTTGCGAATGAATAACATTCAACCCCATCATCATTTACTTTGATGAAATTTTACCTGATGTTGAACCAAAGCCAGCAAAACTCTTGAATCACTGTTTAAAAATGAGATAGCCCTAAAAGTAGCAGCCATTGGGTCGAAATTACGCCATGGTCTGACGACAATAACGATAAACGTAATTGGGAAAAACACGTAGGATATAAGTCTAAATCATAAAACTTAATAGCTATGTGTGCTTTAAACCAAAATCATTTGTGTCAAGTCGAATTAAAGAAGGTATCAATCCGTATTACTTCCAGAAACGAGCATGTACATTACATCTATTGTGTCTGTAGAAAAAAAACCAAGATTTTGTTTAAAAAAACAAGCCAGGGAAGACGATAAATTTTCAAAGTAACACGTTACAATTGCCCTAAAATTTTAAAAAAACGTGTTGAAAATAAATGTGATGGGAAACCATTATGGACGTACACTAATGGTGGTATTTTTCAGTTATTGGTTTTTCTGTTAAATTAAGTTTTAAAAATCATTGAAAGGGACACCAGAAGAAATGTACTTGGATTTTTAAAACCGCGGGAAAGTCGAGAAATATGCCCAAATCTGTGTTAGATGCTCCAATACATTTTTTGGACCAAAAAAAAAAAAAAAAAAAAATTATAGACGTCTAGGAGGAGGGTATGGGCCAAAATGGACACCGTGCGGGAATGGGGGCCAAGTTTTGAAGGAATTTCGGGACGTCCTTTTTGAATGGCCCCTAAGCACTTTGGTGAAACCAAATTCATCTATATTTAACAAACAGAAACAAGATCTAGAGAATTCTAGGTCAATATTCATTTATAATATATACTAATCATCGATTATATTTTGTCTGAAAAGGAAATATAAAATGGTCATTTTGCATTCCTATTAGATGTCATTTTATCTAGCTTTTTATCTTGGGTCGTATTTCACTGTAATAAGTATATCTGATAACGCGTCATACATTAATTCATTAGCAGAGTAGAAACGACGGAAGTGTATAAGATGAAGAAAAATGTCTAGATCGAGATTAAACTGTCTCATGCCTGCTGCATGCAGTTACTGAGAGTTGTCGCTTGCAATACTTGATGTAATTCTCATTTCCTGAACGAATCCATGTTTGATGAACAAATTATTTGGGCTTAGGAAGTAGGCCTATCGTGTCAGTTATATTTCAAACGGACGTATTCAAAACGTTGGTGGGATTCAGTGTCTAAATACGCTGTCGTCTACGGCTTCCAACACTTTATTACAATAACACTTTTTATGATACTAACAAAGCCAAAAAGTTTAGATTTTGCACAGAAGATTATCTAATGTCAGTGAAATATCGATAGAATATGTAATACTGCATTGTATCAATTACAGTATATATAGTTCGTACAAGTATTAGGACGCTTGTATATAACATTAAATGGTATGTAAATTAGCAATTGCATTAATTAATGGACCATACATGGACATGTGTGGTCGAGTATGGGCATACATGTAGATATATGGGACACTATGGTCATACCTGGCCATTTATCCAATTTCTGGTCTAGCCATATATATATAATATGGTCCATATCTGTTTTTTTACACCCGGGAAAATATATTCTAATTCGTTATTATCTGTCTAAAAGTCCTTTTAGTAATTCCAAATTTTTCTGATAGCTTGACTGTATACAGTTATGAAATAGATAAACGTAGATGTAATAACGGTTTTCTTAAGATTTGAAGAGATGGTATACCCTTTTCAAAACTTGTGCCTGCAGTTTTATTTACCAAAGCTGATGACATGCTCAACAATTTACAATAAAATTTTATGTCATTTTTCTCAACACGCATGATCAATAGATTGTTACATTCATGTTTCAACATAACATTAAAATTTAAGCTGAAAGACAAAGCCCTAAAAACGAAAAGTTACGCACAGCAGGAATGTAACATAAACTTAGACACGTATTTTTGCATAGGAAAAAGCAGCCGGTGATAAATTTCCATTTGAAAAGGGCAGAAGAAAATTTACGATGCAAACATAAAGGAATGCCTTATTATCCCAATGGGCCGCACGAATTTCGGTTGACAAAATGTGCTCAGGAGGCATAAAAGACGTCCCACTGAAATATTATATTTAATTTCAAATGGTTCATTAAGTCTTTCCTTGATAATTAAAAGCTAGGCAAAAGAGATGCTTTTAAGCAAGTATAACCTCGGACCTCCATGGCTATGACACACAAATAAACTCGGAATGCCAAACAAATAGAATGGCAAGAGTTTTCCCCAAATTAAATTTACATTTCTCTCCAGATAAAATATATTCTCGCAGGTCTCCATGGGTCAAATGAGACAAAATGGAAACTGGTGTAGCGCATTAGCGCTCACAAATTTGTCTCTTCTGCTTTTATGAAGAAGATTTAAAAGTGGCTTATTGAAATTGCGCGGGTGCATTTAGCCATTCATGATTATGAATTATAGAGCTTTTAATTAATGCCCAGCTTTATGACCTCACGAACATTTACAGTAAAGACCGCTTTATTAAGTCGTAGCTTAACTTTCCATTTATTAGTAAATATATTGGCAGCACAGATGCCGACATTTTGATATCATATTTAATTAGTAATTCATTCATCTGAACACATTAATGTGAAACGACACAATGACTTACATTAAAGCAATTTGAAAATGCCCTACAAGCATCAAAATAGTATTAAAATCATTTTACGAAATTCATCGTGTTAATAAGAAAAATTATCTTATTAATTCGTGAAGAATACAGGATTATTTCAGCTTATAACCCGGGTGGAAAAGTTATATATGGACAAGTATGGGCAATATACAGTCATGTATAGTCCATACTATATAGTCGCAAATGGATCATATATAGCCATGTGTGGGCCATATTTGGTCCTTGAAAGGCCATTTATAGGCCATACTTGATCCATGATGGGTCATATTCTGACTTTGATGGGCCTTAAATCGCCATATATGGTCTATTTGTATGTGGTCTTAATTAGCAACTGATTATTCATCTATTAGCAATACTAATTAGTATTGGCTAATTAAGCCATGTATAAGCGACATGTTGACACTGATTAGCAACTGATGAACCATACATGAACATATATGGTCAAGTATGGTCATTTCTGGTCTAGCCATATTTGGATTTTTCCACACGGGATGCTGCCAATACGGCTCATCGAAGGTACTGAATATGGTCCATCATGGCCAAAATATGGCTGATGCATGTCCATATCTATAGCGTTTCCACTAGGGTCGCATTATATTTAATGAGGGTTTTCGTATTCATCGAGCAAAACGTGATGAATTCTCACTAAAACAGATTTAATATGGATGTACATAATCCAAAGTAAAAGGATCATACATTTAAGTCTCAATCTAAAATTTATAGCATGAGAATTCAAATTGCTAAAACAAAAACGGGCCGAATTTTCAAAGAAAATGAGCACATAAAATAAATTAAGTTAATGTAAAACTGAATAAATCTAAAAACACGCCTGAAAGCAACAATGAAACGGAAATAGCAAATGTATGCATAAATGCAATTAGATTAATAATCTATCCACGCTATCTTAATCGTTACCGCTTTAAAAGCTTAATATGCTGCGGAGAAAAGTTCAAAGAATTTCACGCAATCTTTGTTCAATTTATGGGACAGAATTTCAAGCTAGAATCTAATATATACTGTATCCAAATTGAATAAAGCAAAAAACTGCATATATTAAAATAAATGTTTTATGCATGCTTGATTGCATCGATATTTAACACGTTTTTCTTATACAAAGCAAAAAAACAGCGGTTTCATAAAGCAACTTGAAAACACTATTGTACAAAAACTAAAATGAAGTAGAAAACTTCGGTTATATGCAACGCAAGTTGGCAACAATGTTATCAGCACTTTTACGTTTAGAGAAAGATAATAGGGTTTATATCGCGACAATTATTTTCAGTCACACTATGCAAAATTCAAAATCAGGTGCAGATAATTATGTCTACAGAAAGTGAGCAATACTTTATACTGAAATAAAAAAAAAAACTGTTACTGTTACTGCTAACGTTACAACGAATTGTTTTAGCTTGCATGAATAGATTACATCTAATTTCCTTAATTTGGACCCAGACGCAAATTGGTATATGGACAATGTTCGGAGGTATGGCTTTTTATATACTACCTGTATAAGGCTAGAGCAGAATTTGGACACATGTTAAATGTTATTTGTCCATGTAAACATTTCTGATCACACGTACATCATGGATGGACCAGAATTCCTTGCCAATCCCACTGTTTCTTACATCTTATAGTTATGAAAATTCTGTTAATGCTGTTAAATAGGACGTCATGTGTGCTCTATCCACTGATGATCTGTTGAACTGCATTAACAGAATTTTCATAACTAAGATTTAAGAAAAAAAGTGCCTGGGCTGATGCATGCCATATATGGTAAAACCTTTACTATATATGCAGTTTTATGCAGCCCATAAACTGTATTTTCAATATGGCCTATCGATGGTTAACTAATATATTTATCTAACCCATCGTTTTCTAAATATTGTCCAAACATGTGCTTATATAACTTTTCCATCCGGGTACATCCAGGAAATGTAGTTGATTTTATAATTCAACAGCATCATGCGTTTGTTTGCATTTGTATAAATGAAAATTTTCAACATTTTAATTTTAATTGTATTAACCGCGACACAAAAGATTGCTTAAACATTCTAGTATATAGAAATTCTCGGTTTTTTTACTCGCTTAACAACATTAATGCAACAGACCGGAATATCCTGAGCAAACAACTGGCTGCACTATAACCAAATTTCTAAATGTTATAAGAGACGGAGACAGCTCACAATTTGCATTATCTCTGGCCCGGTGCCCTACACACAATGAAGGAAAGTATACTTGAAACTGCATGTTGAATGGAAACTTAGTCAGTACTACTTTTAGCGTTGACCTGCATAATAATGTTTCTGACGTATAAAGTTTTTAATCAAAGTCGCTAGAAACGTTGCAACGCAGGTCATTACAGCAATGTTCTTTTGTCTGTATTTTCTAAAACTGAACACTAGTCTCCCTATACCTATTTAACTAAAGAATAATTTAATGCATCCTCGTTTCCAGCATGAAGCAAGAAAATGAAAAGCATTGTGCGCACATGTATTGCTTATGACAATATTCATAACCCACATATGCCCTCCATATAATAATAAGAGCGTAGCAATATAAAGCAGGTTCCACCAACACACCATCTTCTCTTAAATAACAGTAGGCAACTGCGTTATTCTGTAACAATACAAAGCGAAACAAAGGCAATTCACATTTGCTTAGATCCCCGACTTGGTGACTATAATGCTATTATTACCGAGCTTATAGAAAGAGCAATTATCAAATACTGGCAAGTGTTAGCAATCTGCTACATGAACATATAGCTTTACTTGTTATCAAAATTTAAAACCCACGGGACCCAATAAAACTTTTCCACTTCAATAATAGAGGGCATATTCTCAACTGAAATTTTACTAATTACTGAAAAAGCAGGTTCAAATGTACTATGTTATACAAACACGCCTTGCAGAACTTTCATAATTTCTTTATTTATTCAGTAAACGTTTTGTGAGATACTATAATGTCATACCAACGAATCCCAAATTGAACACGTACTGTAAACATGAGCAATTAACCGGTTTATGCAAATATCCGATCACAATTCCATACAAAAGTTGCACATGGGGCCTGAAAAATAAGCGAATTCATCCGTTTTGTGCAATTATCTGGTTTCACATCATGTACAAAGCAGGGCAAAAGTTCCAGGCATGGCGAATATGTGCACTTAAGCGTTGTGCTATTATGCGGGTTTAACTGTATATACAGATACATTGACATGTAGAAATAGCCATTAGACACATGTTTTGCCACACACACATATTCATGGAGCATGCATGTATTTATGTGACACGTTTCTGGTCCAGCCATATACAGTCGAATCCGTTCAATTGCACACCGAATAATTGCACAAACCGGATAAATAAATGCACGTATTTTGCGAGCCCCATGTGCAACTTTAGTATGGAATTGTGACCGGATCTTTGCATAAACCGGTTAATCACACATTTTCGGTTTGCCGGGTCGCTGTGCAATTAAGCGGTTTCGACTGTTTATACATAAAGTCACAAATATGCTCCATATACGATTTTTTTCACCAGGGTACAGCTAACTAAAATTTTGAAATCGACAAAAGTTTAATTGCTACTATAAATGCGATAGAAGATAAATGGATTTAATCAGTGCCAGATTAAAGTCACCTTTCTTGAAATAACACTTTCTATTTAGTTTTGCGAAGCACATAATTCCCAAGGTTTATATACGGTTGATGTAGCCATAAATAAAAAATCACAGCTAACTGGATCCTATAAACTACGAGCCTTTAATTCTTACGCTAGTCTTTTAGGAAGCAGATAAGAAAGTTGGTGGCTCTATCCGGATAATTCTCATTTTATATTCGCGAACCAGTGGGGTTGCACTATCGATCATTAATCTAAACAGGCAGCCAACCATTAACTGACAAGCCTTCTTACGAGTAAAAACGTTTAATGTTCTTATTTTATAGTCAAGCCTATAACAAACATACGGTATTATCAAGGTTCTGAATACCACAAATATTTATAGTTGGAGTACAAAAAATTGTCCTAATGAATAATATGGCAAAACGCCTCGAAGCGTTAAGAAAAGAGTCCCAAACATCCCATCCATGCTTGATGAAATTTAAACACGCATCTGCCATGAACCCAAAACCACAATGATGGAGAAGGAACTCTTCAAGATTTAGATGAAAATGGATTGGGCGTGCTTGTTGTGAACGAGTCGTTAGCCATAATCGGTGAACCAAACGCATTTTAATAACGTGTGGTAAACAGAGAAAGACCAAGTAATGAAAATGGCGTGCTCTGGAGATCATCAATTTAACAAATTACCATCCGGTCAGTGAGGTCTATGCTCACATGCCCTCGTCACAATAGATTAGGCTCCATTTTCCATTAAAACAAAAAAAAACAACGTCGAGGGATAAAACCTACTTTTGGATGGATACAGCTCATTAATCGGATCTATAATTACGAGAAAATGCATGAGAAGGAAACATGTTCTTATCACCGTTGGGTGATGATATAACATGAAGCTTGGTAAAAGAGTAGATAATCAATAAAACCATGCACTTGTAACACTTTATAAACAAGTATACTGCTAAATAAAAACTCAAAATATACATAGTGCACATAGAATTCATTAAGAAAACTTTTGAAAATGTTAATATTGACTTGAAAAAATGTAGCATGAAGTACACACCATATGTAACAACATAGATACACTCGAACCCGGTTAATTGTACACCGGATATTTACATAAACCGGTTAATCGCACATTTTTGGCTTGCTGGGTCGCTGTGCAATTAAGCGGGTTCGATTGTACGAGCCTTACTGAAGCCTGGTAACTTGTGGCAAGGACCATATTTTATTAATGATGGGGCATGCAACATCGATGAGTCATATACAATTGATTACTATATATAATCAAGTTTTCATCAAAAATGGCATGTATGGGGAAACTGCCTTGGTAGACAAAGACATGCACATATATATGCCAAGATGTGTATATGTAGATCTGAACATTTTTTGCCTTATTTACATTAAGGCACTATTAATCACCACACATCCTACACATCGCAGATTACCAGACGAAAATAAAATAAATTTAGGGTAACTTGTTGGAACTAAAAATCCGATGTATGTTCACCAATAGAAACCTGATGACAGGCCAACCAAAACACAAGAGTTGATCAAAATTTGCAATAAATTCAAGTCTCTATAACTTACTACTTAAAATTCAGTGGACGTCTAGACTTTCTGTATACTTCCACTGTAATTTTGCTGGAGTCAGAGTTTTTGGTTTATTTCGACTCCAGGCGGTTGTATTTTCGTAAAAAATGGTAGGAACAACATTAATAATAGAGAATTTAATATAACTGCATTGGATCAATGCATATTTCATGGAACGCAATAAGCTCTGCATGTTAAAAATGCATTGCAAGTCACCTGAAGCAGAAAACTCATTTTCAAGGGTGGCTAGTTCACAGTCATAAGGATGAGATATATTTAAAACTTGGAAGAGATCAACCATATTAAAATTGACATTGCAATATTGGAAAGATATGATTTCCAAAATGGATTATATTGCATATTATAATAAACACATTCCTTTTAGAAACTTCGTGAAAGAATGCGGACGTCATCTGAAAAGTTGCATATATAGTTTTTCCTCAATTATAATACTCCATCGATTGTAAGACGCACATTAATTTCATTACCATCAAAATGTGCCAATTGATCTTTGCAATTTGCTAACCACAACATGAAAGGAACTTAAGGTATAACATTTGGAAAATATAAGGAAAATGCATTCAGATGACGAAAAATATAGACCTTGAGGCTTTACATGCTTGACTACATGTATCCTGATATACGTTTTTTGGTTTTTTTGGTCCAGACGTAGGAGACAACGATGTTTTCAAGTCGCTGAATACATGTTTCCGGCGATTACCACCTGGGGTGCACATGGTGTAGGATACACACAATTCTAAGACGCACACCGTTTTGAGAAATGTTTGTATGAGAAAAATGGGCTTCTTATAATTAACGAAATAAGTTATTGACATATTACTATTATATCTCGATAATTCAAAAGCAATTTCTGCTAATAGCGTTCCCACCCAACACGGCTTCCTTCTCATAGTCTCCCAAACTAATTGCCCCTTATGCAATAATAACCCCTGGGGTTGGCGCCACCTACTATTTTCCTGTCTTAACCCTGCCATAGTAACCACCTAATCCAAATCACCTCCTATCCCAACGATCAACCCGACCTCCTAATCCACTTCCTATTAACCAAGATCCATATACCGACCCTTTGGTTAATTTACAGACTTGCCACTTTGGCTGTGAAGGCACAAAATAACACCTCCAACACTCAGGAATTTCAATCATAGACATTTAGAGACATTTAGCAACCCAGATTTCACGTTGATGAGATCGACAGCACTGGGTTTTTTTTTCGAAATGCACATGTGCCGAATAACGTGAATGGGATTATGGATAAAGGGGAACCACAACGTAAAGGGCTGTTTCAGGGTTTAAAAAGCAACATGGCGGCGGCAAATTTAAATTTAAACGGGTTAAATCTAACGGCGCTCCTCCTAAGTACCGTCCGTTTAGGTTATTTATCACGTGACCGGTGAACGGAGCCCTGTCGTCAATATTGCCTGCTAAATTTATTATAACGGGGAATTTTACCTTTGGTCAACACATTTTTGGTTTGACCACCACAACGCTACATCAACGCTACGTGAACTTTACAGCGATCACCATATGACCAGACGGACTGAGTCCTGTAGCGCTAGAATTCATATGCAATTTCTGCTAATAATTATTTTATAATATTTCCTAAAATTATACAATGTAGATTCACCCATATTATAGATTCATAATAATATTAAACATACGCTGCAGTTGAATGTATGCTATGTACTTGGCGTAATTGCTGGTTGAAGCTTGCAGATGTTTTTCAAGATTAAGGAATAACGTCCTTTTATACGAATTCATCCAAATGAAGAGCTCCCGACTTTCTATGAAATTTGTCATTATCAGCGCAAATTAAGGACAATATTTCCGCTTTCAGCATGGTTTCCCTTTTTTTCACTTTTCTGTTTTTAAGTGGCTTCCTTTCCACATTGTGCACCCCTCGGTTTCGAGTATAATGATGACTTTAGCATGGCACATGCGAACATTTACCACATATTTGAAACAAAAATTTCCTAAGAAGTAATTCAATTTACTATCTTTGCATGAAGTCTGCATACTGTGCATAGAGCAGCAGTGTTTCTTTTTATCTTAATCAGGGAGGAAGACTGAATAAATTACACGCATGCTTGGCTTAAGCTTTTTTGTCGGTTACACAGCAGATGAAAATAACTATTCATGAAAAAGAGACCCGAAAGAATTTTTGCTGCGAATTTATTACTTGGAAACATATGGCCCAAAAACGAATGCCTTTACTGTGGCACATTAAAGGTAACAAACAGCAAATGTATTAAGCTGTTTGCCGCATATTGTAATTTCTTAATATCACCACGCTGGGATGGTTATTGCTAGAAAAATGTGTCAATTAAAACGTAGTTATTTTATCAAGGATTTTCAAATGGAAATCATTACGAAACCACATGACTCAAATTCCAATTCTGCATTTTAGGAATAGGTCCTATACGAGAAACCGTTGTGGAATTTATTAATCAATAGAATAGAAAAAAAAAAAAAAACTGTTTCTAGGTAATATAATAACTTTTCTTTGTTAAATAATCTTAAGATATTGGATGATTTTTTTATTTCCCCATTAAAGATAAAAGCAAAATTTGCCGCATTTTAACACTTCATGCTCGAGCAGAAAAACCATAGTGCATTTCTATTTTGTTTTTTATTCAAGATAAAATCACTAAGTAACTACATTTTTGCCTCTTAAAATAATTATATTGTTCTCTGAATTATTCCACCTAATGGTTATAGCAAAGCAACAACAAATAGAGCTAGAAGCACAAAGAGCAGACATTTTTAAAGATTTGCCACCTTTAGAAGACTTTGAAACCATTCTTAAACAAATTAGTTTCATATACTGTAGTAAATAATTTTTTTACTGAATTTTGAGGATTAACTTGTTGACATTTATAAGACATTTTTATAATATTATATTTATGAAATGACTGTGCTATCCCCTTACATGTTCAACGTGGTAGTACCATTAATCCTGGGATTTCGTTCTTTATATTTTTGTACAGTATATACAACATATACCGGTATTTATAATTACATTATTTGGTTAATATAAAAATAAAATTTAGTAAAAACATTTTTAATTTGGAGAACAATAGTTGTCTTTAAATAGTTTTTTGAAATACTTCATACTAGCTATTAGTGCATAGCTGTATCTATTAATATTATTTATTTAGTTTTCCAGGACAATATCACGTAAATATATCTTTGTCATGAAAATAATACACAGGGATATAAAAGATCGCCGTTTAGCCTCATATTTGAAAAAGTTGAAAAATGTTATAAAATTCTAGAAGAAACAAACGAGTTGAACAGAAATCCTGCGTTATTGAAATATATATGAATGTTCATTTTAAGTCGTAGACATTTTTTGTTATATTTAGGTACAAAGTAAAACTGTTCAATACAATACGGAACGTGGCTAGTGAGCTAGAAAATATGGATGAAGTCACAGCTGGAAAAGACAATCACAAGCTATATTTGCTGTTATATTAACAACTGGGCTTGGGAACACAATGACCAATCATAACTTCTGATTTCCACGTGTTATTTTGCTCTCCAATGTACAATAGAAAGCAATACCACCGGTAATATTTTCAATAAACTGTTGCAACGGTAGCATCTGCCTATAGTGCATTGCTTTATATTTTGACTCACATAGGCGCTGTCAAGCTAACATTATAGTTTCAAAATAAAGCAATTAACGATGGCTGTGTTATATGGAAACGGACTCCAATTAACATTCTTCATTTGGGATTTACAAACATTGTTAATTTCCACGAAATGATGGCGAAAATCCATAAATTAAAGTTGGCCTAGGAATATTACAAACTATTTTTAATATAAAAACTAAGTCTGCTAATTTATGCGTTTTGTGCAATGCAAACATTTGCTCTAATTAGGAAAATTATGCTAATTCCAAGAGATTGACTAATTTATTTCAAGCATACTATGTAGAATGCAGATAAAAAACACATGGCTTAGGGCAAATAAATGGTTTTGAATCAACACATTTCCAGGCATAAATATTAATACGCGTACAGTTATAGATTTACCATTTTTCAAGACTGAAGATTGCGAAGGTATTTTCTAGGAAGAAGATTGTGCATTAAACTCATGAACTAAAGATGAAAGTAGATGAGTGAGTGACGAGCAAAAACAAAAATTCCGAAGCAGATATAAGCCGTTTCAGGCTTAGCAACAGGGTTTATATACTCATATGGTACTTATTTATAAAAAAAAGTCAGGGTAGGGAATACAATTTATTCATCGAGATCTGAAGCATATGCCAGACAAAAAAATGTGAAACTTATGATGAGCAATACTGCCGAGGGATTTTTTATAATAACATTCCAAATATAAATATCATGGAGTTATGTTTATTTAATGTTAATACAACATAACACTAAGGAGCTTTGCATGATTTCAGAATTTACAACAAATTTATAAAAGTATCAAGATAAGAAAACGTTCAGTGTTTATTACTACATCTTGATTATTCATATATTTATAATGTATTTATAATTCTTTAATGGTATTAATCAATATGTCATATAGCTAAAATATAGTTGTAAACCATATTCTTGTCTCATTTTATACAAAATGAAATTTTTAATTATATTGTGCATGTTGATATGCCATCAATGGTAATATAAATAACTATAATTTTCATTTAAAAAATACTACGTGGTTTCATGCCAAATTTTATATAATTAAGAACCGAACATAAATTATATCAACACAAATAACTCAATCTTGCAAATATCCAATAATAACAACAGAAAGGGCATGTTTTGTGAATAATTCTTCAAAATATTGTAACAATATAAGAAAATACTTTTCTTAATTTTACAGCAAACTGTAATTTAGTTTTAAGCTATAACTATTTTTGACATTAAACAATGGGGCAACGATGCTTAATTTTAGGTACTATTGTAATCGTTCTCTTAAAATTGTCACATAGAAACTAATTTATTAGATACATAGAAAACCTATTATTAATCTGCATAATCTGAAATGGATAGAAGTTACTGACATAATGTTTTTCAAATCAGGACTGACCCCATAGATATTAAATAAAGTAACAACATACAATCAAATAATGATACTTTCTGGTATGGTATATAGAGAAAATTCAGAGAATGAAGTAAATGTCTAATTCGAAAATAGGAACCACATATAGTCCTCATTTTTCCACATAAATGCGAACATTTCCGTTGAAATACAGACCACTGCAAGTTTATTATGCGACGTTTATAAAATTACGACATTGGAAAATACCCACTGTGAACAACTCACATTGAGATGTTTTTGACAATTTCTAAATTGGTAAAACTGCTTTCTGCTTCTGAAAAGTTGAACTACAGATATTTATGCATCCAATTGCAGTCGCATTTTATCGTTTTGGCTCGCCACCAGACCCCGTCTTTGATTTTAGGGCAGGCAAAAGTCGAGGAAATGTCGATTGCTGGAATATGGCTTATGTTTTACATTTGTTTGTGAAATTTACGAAAACGGTTTTTGTTTCTGCTTGCCTGGGCATCTACGGGAAGCAATAAAAAACCGCATAAATTGGCTCGCAATCTTCGCTATGGCACTTACTATCGTGCACAAAAATATATGTCGCAAGTAGGGGGATCCTAAAGTCGTTGAACACTGGGAGGCCCCATAAGAAGCCATTTTGAATTGGGTTCTTGACTGCTGTATCTAGTACAGGGTGTGTGATTCCACATTGTAGCACACTAACATTCTTTAATGTGAACTGTTATGAAAGAAAAACTAACCACAATAAACCGCCTATTATAGCAGCCGGAAGTCTCTTAATGTACATTTTTATTCCCGCACTTTATAATAGAAATTGTTAAATGGTCATGCCATAAACATGTATTGACATAACACGTGGTGGCCTACTTAGACCGATATATTTATAATGGAACTTATTTTGATAGAATTGGCATCATTTTAAAATGTACGTACGTGCATGTTTTTATAATTATGCAAGTATTGTAACGTTTTCCAATACAGTCGATTCCGCTTAATCTGGACACATCCGGCGGAGGCGTTTTGTCCCGATTAGGCGGCTGCCCAGAATATGCGAAGTTAAAAAATATAGACTGTCCGGATTTGTTCTTGACAATTTGGCCCTAATAAATGGCTGCCCAGATTAACCAGTGTCCAGATAAAGCGGAATCCACTGTAATTGTAAGTCTAAATTTGATGGTCGGTTTATCACGGGATGAAATTAACCTATTAAAACATCTTCTCAAGTCAAAACCATATAGGTTTTATTATAGATTCTAAAGATCATGAACGTCACGTCACGTACCAGAACTTTGACTTTCAATATTTCTCTGCCGTATATTTCTTTATTAACACGCACTTTTTTTGAATACAAATTATGTTACCTGTCATATTACGCAACAACGTTCAGTTTTTATTGGCAGACGGAAAAGTATTGCTTAGGATAATGATTTAGAAAGGCTCCATTCAATTTCAAAATGTCAATTTCAATTACGCAATGGAATAATTCTAAAGTTAAACTGACAAACCTTACTCAAATACGTTACATAAAGTTGTTTATCTTAACGTCCATTTATGCGTTATGTCAAACTTCACTTTCAATTTATATTTAAATTAAATAATATTGCCAAACTTCACAATGAATTTGCTTTGGCATTTTAAAATCAAGTTTTACTCAAATCCATTTTCATGAATTTTGTTTTATTTCTATAATTTAATTGGGTTTGAATTTGAGTTTGAATATTTTCCATATAAATAATTAAAACCAAATGAGGCATCTCGAATATGTTTGTAGGGAATTCAACCTACGAAGATTCATTGCGACTATTTCTCATCCTGATAAATCCATCTATTTATCACTCTTACTAACATTCACTACAGTATAAGACTACACGGAAATAATTTAACACGGACTTTTTTTATATATAAAGACGGAAATGTGTACAATAAGAATATAAATTATATCGTTTTTCTCAACTGCAAGGTGTATTTTGCGAGGTGATATATACACGCTTGTAAATTCTATTTCGCTTTTACTTGAATGATTCTCCCAAAAAGCCTGGGTGAAAAATTATACATTGACCATGCATGACATGGTGGAAAAAGCCAAATATGGACACGTCTGGACATATAGTTTATAGCCAGATAAGTCCATAAATACCCAGGTATTACCATACTCTCCCATATATCCCCACGTACGTCCATACTTGCCCATATATGATTGGTCGTTTGATGTTTAAGGGCTCAAAGGCTACTAAATGCCCATATATGTCCACTTACTGTTCATCAACTGCTAATTGTGAGACACTGTCCTGTCTTCTGGCAATCGCGTCAATTACGCGAGGATCCGCACACGGGTGATGCGATATCACGGAGGGGAGCTCCCGTTCGACTTGAGCCCCCGCCTTAAGGTTGATTGGTCACTAAGACCATAGGCGAAAACCGAAAAATAAGAAAGGGGATCACTGAGATCAAATAACAAAACTGAAAACTTACATTGGTTATAGGCCGAAATTTCCTTTGTTCTTTTTTTAGAGAGCTCTTTTCAGCATGTCCACCCAGGACAATGGTTCACGAAACTCTCCCCAGATGTCGGAGTCCCAACCCCGAAACTCAAAATTCCTGTAATGTGGTATTGGCAAGTGACCACATTCCAAAATTCCGAGCTGCGTGCTTGACCCCGGCGCGTGTTAAATCCCGCCACGAAAGAAACGAGGTCAAGTCGCAGGTGTGGGGCCAAGTCATACTGTGAAGCGGAAAATGACCCTGTCTCATACTAAATCAGTAGCAATATACCGCTTATACATGGCTTAGTCTTACTAATACGTAGATGAATAATCAGTTGCTAATTAAGGCATAAATCGCCCATCATTTGTATTACCCATCAAGGGTCAAGTATGGCCCATATCAAATCAGTGTTGGCTTATTGCCAAAACATAAAATTATTACTATTGAGGTATAAAATATTACATATGATTTCTGTATTTCTGATTTAAGGGTTCTAGCCTTCAAAAAACGTGTAGTTTATTACCAAATATAAATCATATTTTCGTCATATACTGTATACTCTCACATTTATATACAACTAGACTGTTGTCATACTCTTTTACTTATACCATCAACGATTGGCAAAAAATTTCGTTTAAAATTCCAGTATATAGATTTTCTGAGCATCATCCATCGCATTAATAAGACCATGTTTTTTCTACTGAAAATATTTCAAGTTAAAGCTTAACTCTGAAGCCTAGGTTTTCAATAAAACGAAAGAAAAAAAGCATGGCAGGCAGAATATGCTAGATAAATGAAGCATGAAATGTCTTCCGTTCTCGCTACACCATGGCGGTTTTTATTAAGAGATCCTCAGGACAAATGATGCCTGCTGACCACTGAGAAAGGTGTCCACTATGTAAGCCCTCGCTAGTGCTTTCAATTTCTGTAGCCAGGAGCATCCATCAAGACAGTGGCCTCGCTTTTCAACGTACTTTTTCTAGCAAATGTAATAAAAAAACTGAGGGTCAAATTTGACTCCTATACAAGCCATGCACAGTGAAACTACAGTATATTCTGCAGTGAGTTAATAAAACCACGGGTGGAAAAAGTATATATGGCACCTATAGTGTATATGTTTGTGGAATGTATGCATCATATATATATATACATTTATGGTCAAGAGTTTTCACCAGTGTGGAAAAGTTATAGATGCACATGTGTGGGCCTTATATAGCCATGTATTGGCCATATTTAATCCTTAATGGGTCATATTTATAGCCATGTATTACCCGTATGTACGGGCATTACTTGGCCCTTGCAGGGTCATACGTACCCATGTATGGGTCATACTTGACATATATCGCCATATATGAACCATATTTGACAAATGGTGGGCAATTTGTGCCTTCATTACACATGTATAGGGGATATATTTTCAGATATGCTAAATTTCTGATATGTCCATATATGGAATTTTCCATCTATTTTCATAAAATGTGCCATATATAGTTTTTCAATGAGTTATAGATTCACGTACGCTATATCACAAATGATTCAATCAATTAACATTACACTTGGGTGAAATAACGACATCAATGATGCCTTACTTTCATAAATTCAGATTGATTTTTTTCCATAGATATTATACAAATAATATCAATGAAGGTTGTAAAATAGTTTACGCAATATTAAACGGAAATAATGTTTTCTTACTAAATGAAAGGATAACGAGACGAATTTTAATAAGTTTCCTTCATATATGTATAGACGAATTCGTTATATGGAAACTATTTGAAAGCACACTTTCATATTCATTTTTTAGAAGATATCTCGCAATTATATTTCGGAAATGTAGAAAGCAAACAATTGAAGAGGAAAATTATGAATTTAAAAGATTAAAGAAAATTGATTTATTTGTTAAGGAGGTATAATTGAACATTTCACCATAAATACATAAATACTTAAAAGCGCTCGACATTTCCTTTCCAATACACATACTTGTATAATATAAGGTAACCCTAGGTAATTCATAATAATCCATAGAGGATTGAAGGTACAGTAATTTGAAAAGATAGCATCTCCCTATTCAAACTTTATAACGGATAGAAAATAATTACATAGAAAACTTGTTTGCAGTAAGAGCGAAACAAAAAATCATGCTTTACACAATAGTTTCTCCAATGGAAGATTATTTAGTACAATAGCGCCCTTTCACCATTCAAATTCATCAATCGCTTTAATGATAAATAGATCAAAGTCATCTTTTCAAAGGCATGCTTTGAAATAAAAGCAAAAGTTAACGTCAAATTTCAACCATGTATTAACTCAAATTGAAATCAATTAGAATTAAATTAATTAAGTCTAAACATTGCTCGTGGATTGCTTCCAGGGGTGGAAAAATCTTATAAAGCTTTTTCTATATATATATATCCATGCTATATAAGTGCATGTTTATGGAAAAAATGCTATATATGGGTATATCTGTACAAATTGTGGTAGTGTATCTATGTAAGATATTGTCCAACTATATTCATTTATGTATTATATGTATACAATATAATCTTTACACTCCGGTGGTCTATGAAAGTTTCACTATTTAGGTTTTAAAAATTAAATTTTAAAAAATGAATATTATTATTTCTACGGAATCACTAGTGATATGAATGTTAGTGAAATGCGTTATACTGTACATGAAACTGCATTCTAAAACGATAAATTGTTGCCATGACACCTCAATAAAATGAATATTTGAATTTATGATTTCTGCATATATAATGTTCGTATCTTAGCTTCAAGTAACTTCCTCAACTAAATTTTAAGTGCGTTAAGTTTATGGAAAAGTATGTTCATTTCAAAGAAAATATATAATCTCAATAATATTTCATGCTCGATGAGACAATTTTAAATTCAATTGTTAGATTGATCCTTTTAAAATGCTAGATTCTTGCACTGCCACCATCCATTTGGACTATTTTACTCACGAAGATAACAGAAATGAAACTACTTCTGTGGAAATTCTGTAGATTTTCGAACAAATTCCAAGAAAATACCAAGTAACCATCAAGAGAAACATCTTAATAGCACGATCAATAAATAATATAGCACTCAGATAATGGAAAATGTGATCTACAAGTCAGTTTAGATAAACCAATGAAAATGTGATTTTACATATCCAGCTTTTGACAACGAAATCAAGTTAATAATGTTAATTAACAGAAAGAAACGGACATTTTTAAATTTTAGTTACGCCATGCGTTCGATACAGAAGCATAAATAATTAGCTTACCCCACTTATTAGGGAAATATTTTTACCGAAACATTATTTAGATATTATTAATAAATTATAAAGATATCTGTAAATTATTGGCATAATTCAGGTAAACATCCTAATACCATATACGGAAGCCTCTGTAATTAGGCAATAGCTTCTTACATTCTTGTATGCAGTGATTGCCCATGTTTAGTTTTCAGGGATTCATCCTGTTTATTTTTCCAAATACCTTTGGACTTATTTTGTGAAACTTTGTATAAATAATGTCAGAGCTAGCTTTGTCAGTTAGATTTGCCAAGAAAAGGTCGTAATTGTTTTTACCTATTTTTGAATTGTTGCTGCCCCTGTGATCAAGCAAATAATGCTATCTCATATGCTTGCAGTGATTGCCTATGGTTAGTTTTCAGTGATCCATCTTGTTGATTTATAAAAATAACTTTAAATAGATGTATGAACTGTTCTATAACTTCAGTATGAAAATACAGAGCCATCGGTGTAAGTTAGGTTTACCATGAAAAATATGTGATTAGTTTTACCAATTTGTTATGCCCCTGTTTATAGGCAACCACTGCTTGCTTCTAAGCTTGCAGTGATTGCCGATATATATAGTAAGAATGCATTTAAATTAATGGTTGAGTCAAATATTAATTTTTAAATTGTTTTCATATATTCAAAAACAAATCCAATTTGTTTAAATAAATTCTTTCGGTAAAGTGCCTTCAAATGAATACATATAGCATTCGAGTTAAAATAATTTAACAAGCTTTTAAAAATAAGATTTAAGACTTAAGATTTTTTTTCTATATATGGCTAGAAATTATGCATATGAGCCAGACACGTATTTTGAAACCTTAACTATATGAAGAATATTATAGTTTTATGGAGCCCATATACTATAACTATATTTCCAATATAACCCATCGATGTCTAAATCTGGCTCATCATGACCCATATATGATACATCATTGTCGACATATCGTACATACATGGCTCATGTATGGCTTATATATACAAATATATAAACTTTGACATATATAATTTTTTCCCCCCTGGTAGTCGCATGCAGTATTCAAAATTGTCAGGTTTTACTTCATTAGCGCCTTGACTCACGTTTGCATGTCAAATTCAGAGATCTATTAATCCGCAAAAAATCCGTTGTCCCAATCTGACATAAATATCTAGCATTTCGCAAAAATCGTTTTTAGAAAAAAAAAAAAAACGAGTAATAGGATCCTGTAACAGCTATAGTAACATGGAAACGGGCAATCCTCATTGTAAAGTATAAACCCTATCCTGATACATTGTAAGTCGTGTTGCAACGAAACAGCTTGGACGTGCTTTGGTACATATAGGAGGACACGAGGGAAAATGAAATGTGTCACTTTTGTCACGCAACTTAAATTTCATTTTGAGACTTTCATGAAATATCTCGCTGCAAAAATGTTGAAGAGCATAAACACTCGCAAGCACCTCCTAAAGCCGAGCCATAACTATTTACTATTTCCCATTTTGCACCTATGGGCATTACCGCGAAAGGGAAGATAAGATAGCCCGAAGATATGAGCCAATGCATTATTGCGCATTCAAAAGCACTGAGCCATCTAGACGATGGCAGACTGGTCCAAAATACAAAAGTGGGAGTACGGAGACTCCTGTATTCATGGAAAGAATAATCGACAAAGATTCACTACAGATTCATTCGAACCTGAATATTATAAACATTTGGTGAATAAGCCCATACAAAAAATGACTCTCAGAATTCTGCAGGAATCAGCCGGCTAAACATGTGCAGAAAAGCATGTATCAGAATT
>JAUJYV010000446.1:0-42686 GCA_033995625.1 Ophyiulus pilosus
GCCACACCTCCAAGTACTTTCCAAGCTTTTCGGTGAGAATGGGGCAAACCACTCTGCAACCCTGCAGTACCTCACCTTTGGCACACCTCCAAGTACTTTCCAAGCATTTCTTTTTGGTGAGAATGGGGCACAACACTTCCCCCTCCCCCCTGCAGCACCTCACCTTTGCCACACCTCCAAGTACTTTCCAAGCTTTTCGGTGAGAATGGGGCAAACCACTCTGCAACCCTGCAGTACCTCACCTATGTCACACCTCCAAGTATTTTCCAAGCATTTCTTTTTGGTGAGAATGGGGCAAACCACTCTGCAACCCTGCAGTACCTCACCTATGTCACACCTCCAAGTATTTTCCAAGCGTTTCTTTTTGGTGAGAATGGGGCAAACCACTCTGCAACCCTGCAGTACCTCACCTATGCCACACTTCCAAACCCTCCTTAAGGCGAGATGAACTGAGTTTCATAGTACCATCTCAAACACTCACTTGTTTTTCCATATCAAATGTCACGTGTTCCACATCCGCCATTAGACCCTTGCTTGGAGGATTACAATCGACAAAAATGTGTTTTAAAAGCCAAAATGTGTTAAACGTAATTCACGTAGGCGGTTTTTTTCCCTTTTACTTTCTTAATGGATGTGGATGGAAAACATTATTCAACCAATAGGCCTTTTCACCCACTTGTTATAAAAACTATGCGGATAATGTGTGCTCCAACGCTTGGATATATACACGAAAACAACGGAATTAATATCGGTGTGTACTATACTCACATTTCATGAAAAACATGTTCCCAACCCATTAGTGAATTAATGCACAGTTGGCAAATGAAATTGCGTCTGAGGCGAATGTCGACGAACTTTCAAATTATTTCATTATTAATGTGTATAAAAAAACAAGTGTATTCAAGGAAGAAAAATTAATATTCATAATTTCGTGCAATGAACTGATCAAATAGACCTAACCCAGATATCATTAGTGGAACTGCTGGTTTAATATACTTTATAAAGGATGTCTGGTAGCCATTTTTTAAATATTTCATACAAATTTAGGATAATTGCACACTGAATAATTGCACATATTCTCCATGCCCTGAACGTTTTCCCTCTTTTGTACATGATGTAAACCCGGATAATTGCACATATTCTTCATGCCCTGAACTTATGCCCTATGTTTTGTGCATAATGTGAACCCGGATAATTGCACATATTTTCCATGCCCTGAACTTTTGCCCTATGTTTTGTACATGATGTGAACCCAAATAATTGCACAGATCAGATAAATGCACATATTCTCCATGCCTTGAACTTATGCCCTATGTTTTGTACATGATGTGAACCTGGATAATTGCACATATTGTCCATGCTCTGGACTTTTCCCCTATGCTTTGTATATGATGTGAACCCGGATAATTGCACACACTGGATAAATGCACATACTTTGCAAGCCCCATGTGCAACTTTTGTATGGAATTGTGACCAGATAATTGCATAAACTGGTTAATTGCACATTTTCGCTTGCCGGGTCACTGTGCAATTAAGCGGGTTCGAGTTCGTGTCATATTCATTTATGGCCATATATGTATGTCATAGTATGTTCCATATCATGTCCCTAAACATTCCCATATATGTCCATATATGGCGTTTTCCATAAAAGTAGGTTTGTTTGGTATGAGGTCGGTTTAAAGGTCATGCAAAGTTAACCGTCGATTAAGTAATTGATAATGGTGAAACACAAAATCTTACCTTATCGTTGAGATCTCCCCTGTCATCGTAGCTGCTCCTGACACTTCTTCTGCTCCTGACTGACCCATGGTGGGACAGTGTCCCAGGATCAAGTGAGATGAAGCTGACCTCTTCCTGGTAAAGGTCCTTGCAGTGTCCTTTCTTGCCACCAGAGGACTTCAGGTTGTTCCTCACTTCGGAATGCAGCCTTCTGAAGAGTCCAGCGCCATGTTTCGGAGGTCCGCTGCTGGCCGTTGGAGGGACACTTCCAGGGACCGTTTCCGCTTCTGGTCCAGGGACGTTGCCACTTCCGCCGAAGGATCCAACGAAGAAGTCGCTGAAGATGTCCTCCACAATGGACTCTTGCAGCTTCCTAAGGTCGCAGCAAAGGTCCTGTGCGGTGAAACCCCTCGCGTTGGCCACAGTGGTCCTAGCACCACTCTCCAGGAGGGTGCAGACGCAGGTCCAAGAGACCTTGTCCTGGCAGACAGCCAGGTGCAATGGAGTGCAGCCGTTGCTGTCTTGGATGGAAGTGTCAGCACCGTACTTCCGGAAGAGAAAAGAAACTTTAGCACTGGTTGAAACATTGGTTGGTGGCTGAACAGCCTTAGGTGGCTGGAATGTCATGGTATTCATATGGCATTCCAGCCAACTAGTGCTGGTCAGGAACCAAGGTTAAAGCTTTTAATGATAGCAGCTGAAATATAGGAAAGTAATGGCTGCAAATGAGACAGGATGTTATCTGATCTTACACCATCAAGAACCTTTAAAATTCCTCCAAGAAAGTTACCTTTTCATGAACTTTCAAAGTTCCCCCTTCAAGAACTTTCAAGGTTCCTCCTCCAAGAACCTTAAATTCCTTCTTCAAGAACCATTAAACTTCCTCCTTCAAGAACCATAAAACCTCTTCCTTCAAGAACCTTAAATGGTCATCTTTCCAAGTTATTGAAGGAATATTAAAGGATCTTGACTGTTGTACCTTGAAGGAGGAATCATCAAGATTCTTGGAGGTACCTTGAAACCTTCCAACAGTGAAAGGGCCATGGAAGGGAGAAAAGCCCATGAGAGTCTCACCTTGGCCAGCAGGTAGACGGCTTCGCTGTTGCGATAGGCTACGGCCAAGAAGAGGGCCGGCAGGGTGTAGAGGCACTCTCGGGTGTACTCATCAGAAAAGGAAATGGCCTTTCCTCCAGCATCGTAGCGGACAGTCTTCTTCTCTAAGGGCAGGTCGCAATGGAGGCAAAGGGCCGGTTTGGGAGAGGCTGAGGAATGGCCAGACTCCACACTGTCATTGGCCAACAGTTTAGCATAGCGAGGGGTGAGCAGTTGCAGAGATGCCTTGCGGGATAGGGCCTCTTCAGAATTCTGCGAGCTGGAGACCAGAGAGTAAAAGCTTCCTCTCTGTCCAGCATCTTGACCAACGGCACCGGTGCCTCCTTCGTTGGGTTCCACGCCGTACTTCAGCAGCATCCGGATGACCTCCACAGCTTCGTGTTCAATGGCAAAGTGAAGAGCGTTGCTGAAGATGGCCGGAACCTCCTGATCGGTGGACACGCTCTCCTGCCGTGGACATCCGGCGAGTCTGTCGATCAATGTCTGGCTCTTGCGAAGGAGGATCTCGACGTCTTGGCTGACGCACTGGCTGTGAGTGTCGCAGCTGCTCTTGTCCAATAAGCTGCCGTGGAGGTTGACGTTGAACTTGCCGTGATGGATCTCCAACATCCGCTTGACGAAGGCCGAGTCGTTCTGGCGGATGGAACGCTCCAGCTGGTCGGCCTCGAACGAAAGGTCGTTGATGGACGACGCCCGGCTAAAGGAAGACACAAAGGAATATCAGAAGGACGCTATTATGGACAAAAGGGCTCTGGAAGGCATGATGGCATTGGATAAAAGACGTGCAGTGGGCATGTTCTGACATGTTGAAGAATAACATCCTGATGCATGACGTCCAATACTCCTTCATGACCCTTCATGGGCCTTGTTACCTATACAGGCCCTGGGCAATGTTACGCATATGGGCCCTTCAGGGGCCATGTTACCTATGTAGGCCCATCATGGGCAATGTTATGCATATGGGCCATTCATGGGCAATGTTACACATATGAGCCATTCATGGGCCATATTACAAATACAGGTCCTTCAGGGGCCATGTTACCTATGTAGGCCCTTCATGTTCATGTGCCGTGTTACCTATGTAGGCCCTTCATGTTCATGTGCCATGTTACCTATATAGGCCCTTCATGGGCAATGTTACGCATATGGCCCTTCATGGGCCATATTATATATATATAGGCCCTTCTTGGAATGTATTATATGTATAAGGGAGTTTCATGGGCCGTATTATATATATTGGGCCTTCATGGACTATGTTACCTTTATAGGTTCTTCATGGGCCAGATATCACATACAGGCCCTTCAGGGGCCATGTTACCTATAGAGGCTCTTCATGTTCATGGGCCATGTTACTTATATAGGCCCTTCATGTTTATGGGCCATATTAGTCATTCAGGCCCTTCATGTTCATGGCACATGTTACCTTGTATAGGCCGTTCATGGTCATGTTATGCAAATGGGCCCTTCATGGGACATATTCCACATATAGGCTCTTCACGGGCTATATTACACAAATATACCCTTCATGGGCCATATTACACATATAGGTCCTTCATGAGCCATACATATCCATGTATGGGCCATATTTTGTCAATAATGGACCATATATAGATCATAATGGGCCAGATAGGTATTTTGATGAGCCATATTGGTAATGCAGTATAAGGGCCACATAAAACTACGATGGTCTGTTCCATACTGTCTATGTATATTCTGTGTTTAAAGCTAGATGGCGCCAGTAGTTGCTACACCTATCGATAGACACGGCCGACAAGTAACGCCATCAAGGGGCCATTTTTTCGTTACTCAAAACCACGATGCATCCATATCACATGCATTCGGAAATCAACCGGAAATCAAAGAAAGGCCACCCGGTGCATGGGCATCAATTCGAACATTAGCCAGATATGGGATCACCATGGCAACAGTTCAAGTATATTCTATACGTGTTTGGGGCCGATTCATAGAAACATCCCTGAAACATGGTGGAAAATATAATGAAAAACTGGCCGCCCTAATGTCACTTCCGGTTTCGAACATGCCCTGGGATCCTGATCCCAGCCTTGCATGACAATCGAAATGACTCCTCATCACCATGGCAACCGACTCCATCTTGTTCTTTTTTTTATTTTTGGTAGATGGCATTTTATGGCCCTATCATAAAAAAAACTTTTTTTCTTTTACCATAAGGTCTTAAACAACGTGTTCAATGACGTGCAACAACCAGTCTTCCCGTCATGCATCGCGGCGTTCTAAATTGCCCCCAACGTCGTAACCGCAGATGACGTCATCGACGAGTCATATGACGTCATCGAAAGGGTGTAAAATGGGTCTCTGGAGAAAAACTGCCGAATGATTCTCTCAATTATTGGTATAAAAAAAGGGCAGGAGAAACCATTAAATTGAACATTACCAAACTCACAATTCGAAATGTACCATATTAAAGCACATCAAAGCAGATCAATGATGAATGTAGAATAATGGATGACGTCAGAAGAGTTGGGTCCATACTTTTGTAAAAACTATATATGGCCATATCCGTGGATGTACGCTCATATATGGAAATACAGTCAAATGCCATATATGGTTATATATGGATGTCCAATATTCATACTTTTTGAAATAATGTTTTCAAACATACGTATATAGGACATAATATGACATATATGGCCTATATATATTTTTTCAGACATAAATGGACATATAGGACATATGTGGCCTACACATGTTATGACATATATTGACATATACAGGTAATAATGTGGCATATACATGTTTTCAGACATAAATGGACATATAGGACATAATATTACATATGTGGTCTATACATGTTTTCAGACATAAATGGACATATAGGACATAATATGACATGTGGTGTATACATGTTTTCAGACATAAATGGACATATAGGACATAATATGACATGTGGTCACATGTTTTCAATGCCTATATGGCCTAGTTATGTTTTCAGACATATATTGTTTTAGACATGTATAGGACATATATTGGTCATACTATGGCATATGTGGTTTATGTTTTCAGACATATGGACATGTATAGGACATATGGTTTATACATGTTTTTAGACGTATATTGGACATAATATGACATGTGGCCTATACATGTTTTCAGACATAGTATTATATGACATATGTTTTCAGCCATATATCGACATATATTGATCATAATATGACATGTGTGGTCTATACATGTTTTCAGACATATATGACCTATAAATGTTTTCAGCCATATATGGACTTATGGACATAATATGACATGTGTGGTCTATATATGTTTTCAGACACATATGACCTATCAATGTTTTCAGCCATATAGGGACTTATGGACATAATATGACATGTGGTCTATACATGTTTTCAAAGCATGTATGTCCTATTTATGTTTTCAGACACATACGGACATAAATAGGACATAACATGACATAATGTATCCCTATATAACTCTTCTACTCGGGTGTAAACCTTCCAGCAATGTTTTCAACCATCTGTTGCTCGAAAATCATCATAGATGGCGCTGTGACTTAAGGGTTGCAATTTCAATGAACGAACGTGTGTTAATTGACATAAACTTCGCTTCCAGATGATCACACTATGGATTTCTGCATCTAAACTTTTTTCCCCGGTCAACATGTTGGGGAAACACATTTTGGATCAATACCCTAAGCGATTTTGTGCATGAATTTACGTTGAGAGAAGATAAGTTTTTTTTTCTCTTGGATCCTGACATGAAATAGATCAAATCGAAGACAAAGCGAGGCTCCTCGCATATTGTTCCCCGGGCAATTTTCTTTATCAAAATATAATATGATCCGTATAAATATTTAATATTCGTGCAAAGGCGCATCGAAAGAAGCACGATCAATGACTGACGAGTCAGATATTGGCAGAAGATTTATCTACAATTCAAACTTTAGTTAGGCCTAACTCAAATCCTAACTTCCTGCACAAACAAAAAAAGGCTTATATTTATCTACAGATAACCGAAATATGTAAATTATTCCTGACATCAATCTTTAATCGAAACTAAAATGCTTACAACGTTTGGAAACCAAGTATTGCAAACAAATCATACATAATAAACCATATGTTTCACTGCAATACTTCTGTGCTATGCAGTGCAGAATCATTTGTTACCAAACCCTGGAAATTGCATGCATGCTTCACTGCAGTACTTCCGTGTTATGCAGTTCTGTATTATTTGTGGCCAACCACTGGAATATGAATGCTTCACTGCAGTACTTCCGGGTTATGCAGTTCTGCATCATTTGTTGCCAACCCCTGTAATATACATGCTTCACTGCAATACTTCTGTGTTATGCAGTGCAGCATCATTTGTTGCCAGCCCCTGGAATATGCATGCGTCACTGCAGTACTTCCGTGTTATGCAGTTCTGTATCATTTGTTGGCAACCTCTAGAATATGAATGCTTCGCTGCAATACTTCCGTGTTTTACAGTGCTGCATCATTTAATGCCAACCCCTGGAAATTACATGAATGCTTCGCTGCAATACTTCCGTGTTATGCAGTTCTGTATCATTTGCTGCCAACCCCTAGAATATGCATGCTTCACTGCAGTACTTGTGTTATGCAGTGCTGTATCATTTGTTGGCAACCCCGGAAGTATGCATACTTCACTGCAGTACTTCCGTGTTATGCAGTGCAGCATCATTTGTTGGCAACCCCTAAAAATGCATGCTTCACTGCAATACTTCCGTGTTATGCAGTGCTGCATCATTTGTTGCAACCCCTGAAAAATACATGCTTCACTGCAGTACTTTTGTGTTATGCAGTGCTGCATCATGTGTTGGCAACCCCGAAGTATGCATGCTTCACTGCAATACTTCCGTGTTATGCAGTGCAGCATCATATGTTGGCAACCCCTGAAATATGCATGCTTCACTGCAATACTTCCGTGCTATGCAGTGCTACATTATTTGTTGGCATAACATTGAAGCAATACAGGGAAAGCATTTGAAAACATTATTCGTTTCTTTATTCGTTTAATGAGTTTAGAGACACTTTAATTTACGATCCTAAGGGAAAACTTTGAACCGAGATTTTTTATCTATTTGTGTTAGGGTTTAATTGGCGATTAACTTTGGTTTTAACCTGCTATTTCAACTTGATAAGCCAATTAACACAAGCGTTTTCAATTATTTTTAAACACACACAATAGGCCCCAAAAACAATTTGATCAAATAGTATAAGGGTTAGGGCAAAATATAACACTGTTTACTTTCGTTGATAAGGTCCTTTTTTGTTACAAAGCATCAGGTGCCCAATGGATTCCATCATTGTTTGTATACAGTATAACAAAATTTGTGTGGTCAATATCGATAATATGATAAAATTAATTACCTGTATTGTATGCTGGTGGAATGTAACGATTGAAACGACAGACTCTGGGGCATGGACACTCCATTGTTGGGCACTGCCAAATTAGTGGCCGATTGGTGCAGGCAAACGGGGGAATGGGCCCAGGCTGACCGGTGGGGAGAAGGACCCTCAGCCTCTCGGGACACCTACAAAAAACAAGTTTATAATTAATAAACCATAGTTGGTATTCATGAGCACAATTAAATATATATTTCAAAATCATAACACTTCATAACATACAGCATGTTTTGCCTAAATCTCAACATGTATTTTTTGTAAATATATTCAATATGTATTATTTGAAAAAATACATTTTTGTAAAAATGCACAAAATTCACAATAAATTTTTAAAAATTATTATTATTTCTAAAAATCCACCATGAATTTCAAAGAAATCATAATTGTTTCAAAACATAACATAGTAAATCAGAAAATGTAAATTTTAACAAAATTTCGTAAGAGTCTTAGTATGTATTTTTGCACAAAAACCCACAATAAATTTTTAAACATTATTATTATTTCTAAAAAAATCCCACCATAAATTTGAAAGAAATTATATTTGTTTCAAAACATAACATAGTAAATCAGAAAATCTATTTTTTTTAAAGGACATTTCACTTTTGTAGGAGTCTTAGTTTGTATTTTTGCACAAAAACCCACAATTTTTACAAACTCATCAAATGTGTTTCATAACATAATTTAAAACATCAGATAACCCATTAATTTGCCAAATCCAGTATTTTTGTAACAGATAATATTTCAACCTCGAACATACATGTATACAAAACTTGCAAAAACCATATTTTCTATTAAAAAAAACCTCACTCTCTTATTAGTTTTTCGTGCAATTTACAAAAGTATTTTTTTACAAAAAACAAATTTATTTTATCGAACTTCACACGTATATATATTCTCCTTAATTTGTCCTGCTAACGATTTTTAACATTGTTGCTAAAAATGCACCGTGAGGAATAAAGTAGAAATAAAGAGTATTCACCAAGGGAGGATTAACCTCTACTTTTAATCGTCTGTTACAATTTGCTAATTCCGATGCAAACAACGACCTGAAAAAAGCAATTAACAAATGTTCGCAATCTCACCTGTCGAGCTCAAAACTAAAATGCCTTCGGTTTTTGTCTTTTCGCATTGTTGATAATGTGCCAAAAAAACCACACGTTTTCCTCAAGAGCCATTTCCAAAAAGCCCCTTCGAGTAATTAGTTTTGATTGAAAATTTTCAGAGATGAGTTTACACGTTTCAGGCGGAGAAGAAAAAAACACAATCCCAAATTTTCAATCTTCTCTTAATTCACATCCTTCGTATTTTAATGAGCAGAGAACGAAGATGGCTTTAATTTGACATAAGACACGATTTTTGTCTAAGAAAATTACGTTATCAAACATGCTTCCGCTAAATAAATGACTTGCCCTTTTTATGTTTTTTTTCTGGGTCCCATCCCTTTTTTAGTATGCACGTCGTGTTCTGCGCATCTTGTATGTGAACAACCGAAGAAGTGCCCTAGTTGAAAAGTTATATATGGACATGTATGGGCCATATTTAACCCTTGATGGGCAATATATAGCCATGTATGGCCCATATATAATATGATATGGACCATGCATTTATAGCCATGTATCGGCCATTCTTGACCCTTGATAGACCATATATAGCCATGTATGGGACATACCTGACCCTTCAAGGGCCATACATAGCCATGTATGTGCCTTAGCATGTATGTGCCCTTGATAGACCATATATAGCCAAGTTTGCCAAGTTATAAGCCATATTTGGTCCCTGAAGGGTCATACATAGCTATGTATGGGTCATATTCTGTCTTTGAAGGGCCATACATATCCATATTTGGTCCTTGAAGAGCCATACATAGTTATGTATGGGCCACACCCTTCATAGACCATATATGGCCATGTATGGGCCATACTTGACCCTTGATAGACCATATATGGTCAGGTATGGGCCATACTTGACTCTCGAGAGATCATACATAGCCATGTATGGACCACACTTAACCCTTCATAAACCATATATGGCCATGTATGGGCCATATTTGGTCCTTGAAGGGCCATACATAGCCATGTATGGGTCATATATACTTGAGACTTAATAGACCATATTTGGACATGTATGGGCCATACTTGACTCTTGAGAGATCATACATAGCAATGTATGGGCCATACTTGAGCCTTGATGGGCCATATTTGGCCTTTGATGTTATTGTACTTGTATGGAAGAAACCATGTCTGGGCAGAAAATTATATAGGACCATATATGGCGTTTTATGTGGATGTGGATTTAGATTATTTATTAAAGTTTTAATAAACTAATTAAATAAATTGGACACATGTATATGGACATATACTACGTGGATGTATGGTCATATATATGGACTTTTACATTTGCATATATATGGACATAAATGTCATATATGGGCCTACATGTACAGGTTTTGAAATTTAAGGCTCTCGTCACCTTTTCGACTTTTATTATTTTGAACTGTGAAGCCATTTTTCTTTCGCTCACTTGCTTTTGATAAATTACATTATTATTATATTTCGAGAAGAAAAAGCGAGAAAATGCATTTGCTTTCAATGAATGCGTTGGTTGCATCAATCAAACACGAGCATCAATGATTCAAAACGGAAAAAAATGACGCTATTTAAAAAAAAATAACTAAATTGATTACTGCGCAACCAGGGAAATTTCATCTGTCAAAAAACAACACCTTTTATTTTATTTTTATTTTTTCAATTTAACGAAATGTTAAGTGTCATGAGACCATGTGAGAAAATAGTGAGAAATGTATAACCCCTGATGGGCCATGTATAGCTTTTTGTTATTAAATTTAACAAATGTTGATATTTACTATTTAAATTTACATTAAACTTGCAATATATAGATAAATAATTTAAGTATATTTACATCGACATTTTTCATAAACATGCTCAGAATTTTAGTCAAAAATCCCACAACCATATTTTTAAAATGTCAAATGTCATTTTAGTAGGCAATGCACAATTTGAACGCCAATATTATCATAACTTCAAAAGCAATTTTTTTCTGTATCTCTAACAGATCCTTGTTGGGGCCTCTAAATCCCCGTATTTGAATTTCACAAATTGTTGTTGGAAAACCGTAAATCCAGTGAAAATCCTGCGAGATTCGCAAGTTTTTCTCAAAAAGGCTTATGCAAAAAGGCCTATTTTAGACTAGCGCTACGAAACGTAATATTGGTGTTTTGCAGGGAAGACATTCAAAGTGGGATTCTAGTCAACATCCACTTGACACAAGTTGTCATTTCCATTTTCTGTGAATGTGAATTTTGGCACCTTAGGGCCTTAGGCCCCCTCCCTCCTTTACCAGAAAATCCCGTTTAATAAGCCATACATTATTCAATAGATCATCACAAATAATGACTAGAATATGTATCAACATCAGGAATTAGATATCAAAACATGTATTAAAGGAAATCCAAGAGGGAGGTTAGGGAATGGGGGTGGGTTAATCCGACGCTAGGGGCTTTTTCGTGCCGATACAACGACGGATGTCGCAGCAGCTGTTTTATTTACTGCCGTTATAAAAAGTTACCATAGAAGCATTGATTAGTTTTTTATGACGTCACTGTGTGAATGGAGACGCAAAATCCAGTCTTCAGTAGTCTTGCAGAACACGTACTGAAATTTAGAAGTATCCTCATAAAGTGAAGGATTCACTTTTTTTTTTTACAAAATATATTTTTTGAGGCAAAAGGGGATTGTTTTTTTTTTTTTAAAGAAAAAGATGATAAGGGAAAAGACGAAATTTCAAATATGAAGATGAAATGCATGAAGGAGGATGCATAAAGCAACATATGATGCAGAATAAGACTGCAAAAATATATCTAAAGCATTTTCAACCTGGTGGAAAAAACCAAATATGGGCCATATATGGACATGTATGGCAAATTCCAAATATGGCTAGACCAGGAATTGGACACGTCTGGACATATATGGCCAGATATGTCAATAAATGGCCAGGTATGACCATACTCTCTCATATATACCCATGTATGGCCAGATTCACCCATATATCTCCATGTATAGCCATATTCATCCATATATCTCCAAATTTGGGCCATATATGGACATATATAGCTAATTTCAAATATGGATAGACCAGAAATTGGACACGCCTGGACATATATGGCCAGATATTACCATACCTATCCATATATCTCCATGTATGGCCATACTCACCCGTATATCTCCATGTATGGCCATACTCATCCGTATATCTCCATGTATGGCCATACTCATCCATATATCTCCATGTATGGCCATACTCATCCATATATCTCCATGTATGGACATATTCATCCATATATCTCCATGTATGGCCATACTCTTCCATATATCTCCATGTATGGACATATTCATCCATATATCTCCATGTATGGCCATACTCATCCATATATCTTCATGTATGGCCATACTCATCTATATATCTCCATGTATGGCCATACTCACCCATATATCTCCATGTATGGCCATACTTTTCCATATATCTCCATGTATGGCTATACTCACCCATATATCTCCATGTATGACCATACTCATCCATATATCTCCATGTATGACCCTACTCATCCATATATCCCTATGTATGGCCATACTCATCCATATATCTCTATGTATGACCCTACTCATCCATATATCCCTATGTATGGCCATACTCATCCATATATCTCTATGTATGACCATACTCATCCATATATCTCCATGTATGGCCATACTCATCCATATATCTCCATGTATAGCCATACTCATCCATATATCTCCATGCATGGCTACATTGATCCATATATCTCCATGTATGGCCATTCTCATCTATATCTCCATGTATGGCCATACTCATTCATATATCCCCATGTATGGCCATACTCATCCATATATCTCCATGTATGGCCATACTCACCCATACTTGTCCATCTATAGTCATATATAGAAAAAACCATAAATGGCCCATATGTCATTTTTTGCAATGGGCATCCCTCTTCATCAGTATCATTTTATGTTCGCCAGGGAACAATTAAGAAGCATCTGTTTATCAGACAGAAGCCATATCAAGCAGCAGATACCTTCTAAGAGCTCAATCTGCTAAAATTGAGCAACGGCGCTTCCACTACAGTCTTGTTTGAATACCAATTGATGCGTTTGTACGCGCCTGGCATATAAAAACCCCTGCTGCCATTTCACTTTCAGTTCATTTCCCTACTCCTGAACATCCTTCCACTTCAATCTGTCTTTTGGATTTTAAATATCATCCATTTATCAGCATCCAAAACGTTCGTGCAACCCAAGTTAAAAAGGGCCAAGAAACGATCTGTTTACGCCTGGGTTACAAAAAAAATCACGCTTTTTTAAAAGATCTCAAAAAAACCCTTAAGGAATAAAAGAGATAAAAATATCGGATTGGGAATAAGTTCCTTAAAATGCTATTTTGACCAGATTATCGTAAACACAGTGACAAGTAACGATTCTGCTGACAGCCAGCAGGAATCCTTAACTTATAGAGGTGCCCAACTCAAAGAGGTGCCCATCTTAAGGAGACAAACGTTTCTTCGAGGTACAAAACATTTCTTAGAATACCTAAAAGCTAAAAGGAAACACACTATCAACAGAAAAGAAACGTGCATCCTTAAAAGTTGGGTTCAAATGGAATAGACTGTCAAATTACCACAGTATAGACTGAAAATTATACAATATTATCACATATATAGGGGAAAATATCCATATATCACATAGTGTCATGAGTGGATTAGTTGCAGCACGAGTGTCTTAGTGGCGGTGGGAGTGTCTTAGTGGCATTAGGAGTGTCTTAATCACAGTAGGAAGGTCTTAGCGGTGGTAGGAGTCTTAATGGCGACGAAAGTGTCGAGACAGCGATGGGAGTGTCTTGGCAGTGGTGGGAGTGTCTTGGTGACGGTGGGAGTGTCTTGACGATGGTAAGAGGGTCTTAGTGGCGACAGAAGTGCCTAGACGGCGGTGGGAGTGACTTGGCGGTGGTGGGAGTATCTTGGATGTGGGAGTGTCTTAGCGGTGGTAGGAGAGTCTTAATGGCGATGAAAGTGTCGAGACAGCGATGGGAGTGTCTTGGCAGTGGTGGGAGTGTCTTGGTGACGGTGGGAGTGTCTTGACGATGGTAAGAGGGTCTTAGTGGCGACAGAAGTGCCTAGACGGCGGTGGGAGTGACTTGGCGGTGGTGGGAGTATATTGGATGTGGGAGTGCCTTGGCGGTGGGAGTGTCTTGGCAGCGGTGGGAGTATCTTGGCAGTGGTGGGAGTGCCTTGGTGATGATGGGAGTGTCTTACGACGGTGGGAGTGCCTTGGTGATGATGGGAGTGTCGTACGATGGTGGGAGTGCCTTGGCGGCGGTGGGGGTGTCTTGGCAGTGGTAGGAGTGTCTTGGCAGCGGTGGGAGTGCCTTGGTGATGATGGGTGGGAGGGTTTTGGCGACGGTGGAAGTATCTTGGCGACGGTGGGAGTGTCTTGGCCACGGTGGGAGTGTCTTGGCGACGGTGGGAGTGTCCTAGCGACGGTGGGAGTGTCTTAGTGGCGTTGGGAGTGTCTTAGTGGCGTTGGGAGTGTCTTAGTAGAAAGTAGTGGTTTATTGGCAGTAGGAGTGGCTTAGCGACAGTGAACTCCCTAACATACAAGTTTTACAAAGCCAACTGCTGTTCGCATTGTATATTGAGGTGTACTGTGGGGCATGGGTAGTCATATTTGAAATTTTTCCAATACAAATCTACCCCCTGTACAAGCAGTTGAACGGTTTGATTCGAAAAAGTACAGTAGGGTCCCAAAATGCCAGAGGTGATAACCGTTCAAACAAAAGGCTCGTAAATTCAATATGGTCTTTACGCATCCTCGCCTCCCCTTATCATTCTCTGGCGTGGACAAGTTAATATCTCCTCACGTTTGCGAATGGGCCCAAAGCGAGAGGTTCATGCGTTTCACATCCATTATTCCAAAAAGCGATGTAACTCGTTCATGTAGTGCATCTGACAAACACGCTCGATACACGTGTAATCCCCATGGACTAGCAAGGATCCGAGTGAGTAAACTGGGTCACCACCCCCTTTTATCCCTCGAGCATTTTGTGGGGGTGGAATGTTGGGAAGGGGCTATTAGCATACAACACGTATCTCACTCTCAGGGGCTTCGTCTTACAAAAGAGTTGAACGAAAATTTGCATCAATTTGGCAGCATGTTGAGATATCCAAAAATATGGCAAATGGCTTACATAAATATAGCTGAAGAAATATTAAAATTGAAATCGAAAATGTAAATAAATATAGAAGGGGGCGACGAGAGTTAGGGGTGCATTATCGACTCAGGAAGTTAAGCCAAGAAAAAAAATTATATATATACATCTCCAGCTATTTGTGAAAACGTTTTTAGCCCATGGATTTTGAAAAATGTGCAAATTTGGCAGATGAAAAACACAACGTGTTATACGTTTATAGGAAATTAGCTACTCAATGGATGCCATTCATTTAATATTAGAAGAAAAAAGCCATTAAAAAGCTTTTTATCTATCAGTTAGGATTACATAAGACTTAATTATGAGCAGCTCGTTTTTTTTTGGGGTAAAGGTCCTTGAAATAAATACTACATCGCGAGGATTAGTTTATGCTAAGCGTAAATATAACCAATAAAGCCCTAACAGAATCTTAAATTATACACTTCTAAGGTAGACAAAGGTATACACCACCATAGGAGAAAAGTGCTATATTTGATCATACTGTATATGGGATCACATATCCGAACTAGTCTTGGTTGAAATAAACCCTACTAATTTAGATAAATCAATAGATTACGAGTGGAGAAAGTGCCTTATCTGATAATATCAATTCCACTAATAACTTATCTAACTTTAGATAGTTTATGTTACCCCAACCCCCTACCTGAAAAGGGTTGTCCAGGGTAAACACATTAATTGGTTGATTTTAGGGAGTGCTAGTAGTGCATCAGCTTCCAGGAGGTGTTGGGGGGGGGGGGGGGTCAATCAGCGATTCGATCCCAATTACCAATCCCCTTTCACTGGCCTGACCATTACATCTATATGGGGTCACATGTGATATCAAGTAAGGAGCCATATCACACCAGGTCTCATGTAAGAAATGTATGGGGTGTGTACAGTATGTTTAAGACCATACATGTGCAGCTATCTTAAATTATACACTACTAAGGGAGATGGTGCTATATATGCTTAAATCAATAACATAATTTCATACATGGAACAATATACATAAATCCTAGTTCAAATATGACCAAATTGTGTATTTTGTTACTACACATGTATTTTAAATTAGTGTGACATATCTGATATCAATTCTATAACTTAGCTAATATGAGTTTATATGTGGGGCCATATCAAGTACAAGTTGGCAATCTTACAAATTTTTACTTCTATTTGTATGTTATATTTTGAATAAGACAAGTTATACAGTATCTCATTTTGCAATGCTAAATACATTTAATAGGGTAGAAATGTTCCCCTTTAATGCCACCTATTTTATTTGATGACTTTTCAGTAATAGCAGATTAGCCTCATCACAAGCGAAGTCATTGATTAGAGGACATAACATTTGATTAGCGTCATATTGCATTATATTTATGAGTATGCATATTCAGCTGCTTACAGGTTATTTAAATTGGTTAGAGCGGTAGCTAACTAGAAATTGCGAATAACGAAGAAGAAATAGGTTAGCCGATAAATTATATAACATGATCGTAAAACTTCAACAAATTTATGATGCATCAAAAGCAATCTTTTAAATGATACCAATGATAACCAGATATCATATACAGGGCTTTATACGATAGCTTGGCAAAACCACAAGGTAGATCTGCCCTGTTTATTTGTTTAAAGGATTAGGAGACCAACTGGCAAATCATCTGATCCCTTTCCCCTGAGGCAAATCAACAGAAAGGGAAAATTAATTCCCCTTGACCTTCACAAAAGAGGCAGGTTAGAAAAACACAGGCTAGGAGATGTGCATTTAAAGTGTCGATGTTCAATGTGCCATGAAATTCACATTATCACATTACAGCTGGTTGCAAACTTTAATTTGGGAATTCCCTTCTGTGTTATCGTTGTATGCAGTGAATGATTTTCTTCGGATACATCGATATCCTAAATAACTTCTTAACAGTATACAATTCGATAAAGGAGTTTTAATTATCTATATTAACTTATTAAAACCTCATTGTACATTTTCTTATAAAATACATTAAGTGGGACTTTGAGGATTTTACAATCCATACATTGTGTAAAGTTGTTCTTTGATCATTTGGTATTTCCCAAATATGTGCCATATATAATTTGTCCAATCCTAATTTCATCAACTGCATCAACTACGGTCATGTCACCCTTAAAAACTAACCAGGCCATCAGGCCACACGTTTTTTCTTTAACAACAATGTCCATATCTCAGATGTCCATAGATATATAAAGCTGACCATCGGACAAATGGATTTACGACATAGACATGTCTGCAATATGTTTCTTTACAAATGAGGGTTTTATTCGTGCTTTTTGAAGTGTACTTCCCCTCGATGGATTTCGTCTGGTCTACACACAGAAATAGCCAGTTTTTATGGTCGGAGGCCAGCTTTTAATGTCCGTTAAAATGATCGTCAAAGTACAATGTCGGACGATAGTGTCCACTGTCCAGCAGAGGAAATAAAATAGACGAAACGATTGTCCAGAAATTTAATTTCTGTTCAGTATTAGTGGATTTGCCAGCGTCAATCCAACGTCAGCCATGAGGTCAGGAGATTGAGGTCCTATCGACCCGGAAGTAAGCATTTATTAAGGGGCTACATTTTAATGGTTTCCTTCCACGGGTCTGTATGTGAAATGACTGCTACTGATTGTGTGGTCATTTGAAAAATGGCAATTTCAACTAGCCAACACAAAGATTTACCATGCTGACGAACCAGTAAATCATACCTTGACATCAGTCATATGATGGTTTGGACCAAATTCTTTATGATTAATGTGGTCAAAAAATAAAGGGAGTTTCAACCAGGACAATCCATCAATTCTCTAAATAAAAATCATGTCTTAACATGAATTTGAAACATGTAACAATTGTAACAAGTATTTTAAAACAGCATAAAAGCCACCAACATGTTAATCAGGCCATAAGTTAACGTGTTAGCACTAACATGCTACCTTTACAATAACATGTTACGAATATTATGTACTCATGAACTACATTAATTAACAGTATTAACTTATCAACCATATAAAAGAGTTAAGTCTTAACTTAATTGCCACGCAAAAGATTTAACACAGTGTTAATCAATCAACCACAAAATAAGTTATTACAATGTTGACTCATCAAATCTCATTAAAGATTTAACATAATGTTGACTTATGAATCACATTAAATAGCCAGCATCATGTTAACCTATCAACAACATACAAAGGTTAACAGTCTTAACTTAATAGCCACGCAAAAGATTTAACATAGCGTTTGTTAACCTATGAACCACAAAACGAGTTAACATTGTGTTAACATGGAGTTATCACAATGTTAACTTATGAATCACATTAAATAGCCAGCATCATGTTAACTTATCAACCGCATGAAAAAGTAAGTGGTAACTTGTGGTAACATGCAATTCAAAGTTAACTTAGACAGGATATGTTTTCACATGTTTTGGATAGACTTACAAAAAAGTGAGCCAGCCATATAGGAATGGATAAGTGAAAACCTAAAAAAAGTCATTAGGGAAGCCAAAAAAAAAAAAAAAAAAGATTGTAAAGACAAGTGAAAAAAAAGTGTACAAACAAAAGTAAGATTGTTGGTTGAGAACTAGTTCTTGCTGTCGATTTGCCAAGAAAAATCGTGAATTAAAATCGATTTTTGTGATCATTAGCCAAGATCCGGAGTGAGAAAACTACGAGGGTTTCACTAGCAGAAACACAGACTTGGGGCATCCATCTTGAAGCCTTAATTTAGACAGACGTTGGATTGCATGTGGGCTATATGGACCTCGAGGGACCCCCTTAATTAGTTTTATCCAGGGGTATTTTAATTGCATCCCTTCACAGTTTCGTGAGCCTGTTAAGAGTATGGACCGAATCGATTGACTTTGCGGCCTTTCAGCCAATGGACCGAAAATACACATTCTTTTATGAAAACTTGTTCAGTCTGTGGAAGTGCAATAGGGGCACACGTGTCTCCAAAACAAAGCCCTAATTAGACATAATGACAGAGGACACTAATGAAAAACAGGTTTGGTCAGCTGTGAGAAACATAACCGGAAGCTGTTAAAAGTGATGGAAATGACATCTCCATGCAGTGGACGACTGTTTGGACAATGGTCTTTTGATAACGAGGGACCATGGACCGTTAAAAGAATGCCTGTTCAATCAATATGGACCACGAATGTCTTTGAAAACGTCGCTACTAACACAGATAGAAATTAACTCAGGTGGAAAAATTATATAGGGTCATAATATAATCCATATTGCAAATACTGAATGTTGACCTTGATGGCCCATCAAGGGTCAAGTATGGCCCATAGATGGCTATGTAGGACCAGTCAAGGACCAAATATGGCCTATACATGCCTATGTATGGGCCATCAAGGGTTAAATAAGGCCCATGCAATACCTACACATGTCCATTTATGGCCCATATGTATATTGCCATATATAAGTTTTCCATCCGGATACATGTCCAGATATGTGTCTAATTTCTAGTCTGCCATATATAGAAAAACTCATACATATTAATACATGTCCCATACACGTATATGATTTCTCCACCTGGGAAATAATTAAAAAACGTCTGAAAATATATTCATTAATAATGCAAAAACATTAATTTGAAAACAGTGGTAACTTGATGTAGTACAGTATGTATAGAATATATTTTGTCTGGAATAGAAATCTTGGGACACCCTGCCTTCGTCGATATTTTGATCCAAGTCCAAGGTAGTAAATCACATCTGGTAGTAGATGCACATTAAGGGCTTGCTTTCAATTTTTTTTTTGGCCAACTTTTAATCAAAAAAGATGTAAAAAGAGGTGAAACCATTCATCACCAGTCCAGTGACATATGCACACATGGATGTCAATCACTGAATCACATCGTTTATATGACAATGTATTCACATCCGAGAAAGGGCACAAAAAAGACAACTGCATTTGGTGGACTTTCGTCATCGCCCTAAAAAAACCAATCTCCAAGCTCTGAAAGAAAAATGCCCTTTGATGAAAAATGAGACAGAATCTGTGCAGACAGACTCACATTTATCAGATTAAGTCCTTTGATTGTTCCCATGGGGAAGCATGACTTGGACCAGTCAAACACAAGGTGTCCCTAGGGTAAAATAGACAAGGGCAAATTATATTAAGCAAAAACATACCTTGTGGGAAGCTTTTAAACCAGTATAATGTCCCATATATGGCTTTATCTCTCAAATCCCATATACAGTGTCTGTCTGAAAAAATTTAAGGCGATATATGCCATTTTATGCCACTGTTCATATCAGAAACACGAAAGGAAATAATTGTATTGCTAATATGATGAATAAGGCGAACAAAAATGGTGATATGCAATGCATGAAAATTGTGCATATATGGGCATATACAAAGATGTATGGCTTGCAAAGTATAAAAAATGGTTACACTGTATATGGACATGATACGATATTTCACGAATAATCATAGATGGGAATATATGGTCATACACGCCTAATTTATCCACTGACCCTCGCCCTCTACTTCCGGTCTAAGGATGTTTGGATCAATGGCATGATGCTGCCCCTTGAGAGCGGGCAATCAATGCGACCACTAATGCACTGCTGGATTGCCCCCTATTTGTAACCATCAAGTAGTAAAATGTCCGTTTCTCAAAGTTCCCTGACTTTCACTGATTCTCGCACTCTACTTCCGGTCTATAGATCGGTAATAGAGCCCTCTTGAGGTCTGGTTATTCAAAGTTGTGAGAGGAGAAGTGACAAAATACATAAACCAATAGTTTCCTGAAGCTGCCCCTTGAGGGCGGGCAATCAGTGCGAACAACAATGCCCAGCAGGATTGTCTACTAACACGGATGCCCCCTTTCCAGTTTTTTCTAACTTTCACTGACCCTCGCCTTCTACTTCCGGTCTAAGAATGTTTGGGTCAATGGCATGAAGCTGCCCCTTGAGAGGGGGCAATCAATGCGAACACCAATGCACTTCAGGATTGCCCCCTATAAGTAGACTACATGTAGTAAAATGTCCGTTTTTCAAATTTTCCTGACTTTCACTGATCCTCGCACTCTACTTCCGGTATATAGATCGGTAATAGCGCCCTCTTGAGTTCTGGTTATTCAAAGGTGTGAGTGGAGAAGTGCCAAAATACATAAACCAAGTTTCCTGAAGCTGCCCCTTGAGGGCGGGCAATCAGTGCGAACACCAATGCACAGTTGGATTGCCTACAAACATGCCTCTTTTCCAATTTTTCCTAACTTTCACTGACCCGCACCCTCTACTTCCGGTCTAAGGATGTTAGGGTCAATGGAATGAAGCTGCCCCTTGAGGGGGGGCAATCATTGAGAACACCAATGCACTGCAGGATTGCCCCTATAAGTAGCCGTCAAGTAGTAAAATGTCCGTTTCCCAAAGTTCCCTGACTTTCACTGATCCTCGCGCTCTACTTCCGGTCTTTGGATATTTGGGTCGGTGATAAAGCCCTCTTGAGGTCTGATTATTCAAAGGTGTGAGAGGAGAAGTGCCAAAATACATAAACCAATAGTTTCCTGAAGCTGCCCCTTGAGGGCGGGCAATCAGTGCGCACACTCGTGCACTGCCGGATTGCCTACTTAAGTGCCCTTTTGTTATTTCTATGTTTTTCTGCGTCAATAACTAACTAGACCTCCGTTCACCGGACGTCGAACCCGTCTTGAAAGCGGGCCAAGTTGATAAATTATGCAATTTTAGTGCTTGTTATATATTTTGCGCCTCCTACCCAATAATAATTAACGTCGGTAATTTTCTTTGCCCTTTCAATTCACATCCAATTAAATAATTATTTGTGCGAGGGGCCTTAAATGGCCCTTGTCGTGTTTCTACCCCCAATATCGATTTCGGTTCAATTGAAACGTGTGCTCTGTAATCAATCACTCGCTGAGACCGGTGACATTTCACCTTCTTACTTGCAGTAAACAAACACGACATTTCAGAGATAAGTGCTTTCTGCAAAAGTGCTTAAGTCTAGATTTCTGACAAAAATATTAAATATTGAGATGGGATGAAAGGTGATGCATTAGCTAGAGAAATATCCCTTTGACCTAACAGCCAATGACTTGGCAAACATACCGAGGCTATGTTGCCACTGTCTGCCGTTAGAGGCGCCACATGCCGGTACCAAATCTTAAAGAGCTTAAAAGGCCTAATGCAGTATTTTCAATATTTAAATGAACATTTTAATTGATGGTTTATATTGTAAATGCCATCCAGGATGAGATTTGGCCGGATTTGGCACATATGGATATAGATAGCCATATATGGATATAACGAAAATTGGACATAAAATCCATATATGATGACATGCTTGTCCATTAATGGTGGTTTATGCGAATGATAGCTAGGCCTAATATAATTGCTTCAAACTGATCCCCTTTACAGTTCCATCTTCCATTGAATCATATTTAGCCAACTATTATTTATTTACATCATTTCTTAGAAATTCTTGCAATTCCATGTCTGGATCACTAATGCAGAACTTCATCACATATGTGAAAAAAATACAAACACATTTTTTTTTGTAGTAAACACAAAAAGCTAGGCCAAGGTTTTAAGTGGAAATTTGGGATGTTGGAATGAATCATCCAGGCCTGCTGTTCAATGTTCAAATGCAAGCAAAGACCCCCCTCGTGAACATCAGAGGAAATAACAGAAAAATGAACACATGTCTCACCGGGGTGTTCCCGAACAACCAAACACAACACAAGCAACGAAAATCCTCATGTCGAAACAATAAATCTTTACTCGAATCGTGCGTTTAACCTGGATTCAAACCAATATTTCAACAGATACGAAGATTTATAGAATCAAACATTGAAATAAAACATAATATATATACTATGTTTAAGGTTGCCGTTGATAATTGAAGCAATTTGAACAGTCGTATTTTTAATAAAAAAAAATAGTATTTCAAAGCATGCAAAAAATGGAATGTCATAGCGTGCACAAAATGGAATTTCAGAGCATGGAAAAAAATAGAATTTCATAGCGTGCAAAAAATGGAATGTCAAAGCACGCAAAAAATAGAATTTCATAGCATGGAAAAAATAGAATTTCATAGCACGCAAAAATTGGAATTTCATAGCGTGCAAAAAATAGAACGTCAAAACATGCCAAAAAATAGAATGTCAAAGCATGCAAAAAATAGAATTTCATAGTACGCAAAAATATAGAATTTCATAGCAAGCAAAAAATGGAATTTCATAGCATGCAAAAAAATAGAATTTCAGAGCGTGTATAAAATAGAATTTCGAATTTCATAGCATAGACAAAGTAGAATTTCAGAGCGTGCATAAAATAGAATTTCATAGCACGCAAAAAATGGAATGGAATAGCTTGCAAAAATAAGAATTTCAGAGCGTGCACAAAATCGAATTTCATAGCATGGAAAAATTGGAATGTCATAGCATGCAAAAATAGAATGTCATAGCATGCACAAAATGGAATTCCAGTGCGTGCAATGAATAGAATTTCAAAATAGAACTAAAGGAGAAAAAAAGAAAAGAGATGAACAAATATTTAAAAATTTAAAATTTGGCCGTTTCTTCTATGGTTCAAAAAACGAAAAAAAACAACTTCAATTTGCTTCAATTTGAGTATAATAATTTGCGAATTTAATCGCTGGCCAATAGTGCTGATATTTCGATGTGTTACATTTGGATTTTCTGTTAAATAAAACAAAAAATTATATGGAATTCTGAATTTGTGTTATTTTCCAATTTCAGGTTGATCCACAACCTGAAATTGGAGGTTCTGGTAAGATAAATATTTTCTCTATGCTAGGATAATTCCCAAGAGTTTGCATCAAATATTTGCAACATTAAATTTTTACATCCCGGTCTGAAAGCATGCATGGCTATTTTTCAACAAGTTTTGATAAAATATTGAACAAAACCAGTTTCCTTTAATAAGAAAAGAGTTGACCAAAAGAGACACGTGTTCTCATGCCTGGAAGATTACCAACTGGATTCCGTACAACAATTTTTCCTTCATATCCAGAGTCTGTTGGAAATGCATAGAAAATTGGCCTTTTCTGTATTTTAAAGTAAAAAGGAGCTGCTGCTGCTATCAATGTTGCATGAATTTTTGTCATCACGCAGCTGCTTGTGGGATTTCAAAGGCAACGACATGTGTTTCAGACAGAAGCCCCAGTCAAACTTATCTTCCCATAAAACCAAATCAAATGGGAAATGGATTTCGCTTGTCATTCAACGAAAATACCCTCTCTCAATCAGAAAAAAAAACGTATCTGGACGACTTTTGGCATTAACTGAATAATACGAAAATATTAATCTTCAAAAACAACACACATAATAATATCATAAAATAAATATTTGTTTTAAAGCTCACCGGGTGGAAAAACTATGCATGTGCCACTTATGAGTCATATTTAGCCCTTAATGGACCATATATGGGCTATACATATCCACGTGTGGACCATATTAAGCTAATGATGGGCCATATATGGGGACAGATATGTACCTTAGATAGCCATATTGGAAATACAATTTATGGGCCAAATAAAACTGCAATGGTCAAGTTTTCGACATATGACCATGTCCAGATGTGACCTAGTCATATGTAGAAAAAGTAAAATGCCCAAACATGTCCCAATCCATACTATATTAAAAAAACATTGCATAGGTTGAAAGCTATGAATTAATGAATTTATCTCTAAATTTATGTATTTTTATGTGCCATGTATTGGCAAATATGGACCATATTTAATTTTTAAATGGCCACATACATGTATAGTCATACATCAGTCATATTTAACTATTGAATAAATATTCCATTTGAAAAAAAATACATGTAAGGTTTATATCATGGAGGCTTCACTTTTTAAGCATGGATGCTCAATACGAATGAATGGAAAATTACGGCTAAAATTGATGCTCATTTGTTTAAACTCGTGATTTCGCTATAAATAAACGTTAGAAGAGTCTATAATACCATAAATCAGTTAGGACATGTTTTTCCCATCAGAAAATATCTAATTGCTAATCAGATATAAATGTGTTTTACTGCAATATAGGGATTTTAGACAATTCCTACCGATTTTTGCCATAATCTCTAGTACAACAAAATCAGGACACGTGATTAATGGTTCTTAGTCTTCCAAAACCATACAATCGTAGGATGAAGAAGAAGAAAAACGTTTGTGATAACAAAGATAACAGATTTGAGAAATGGAGAGATAGAGCTACTGATCTTGGAAGTTTCTCACAGATTCTTCTTCGAATAATCTGGCCAAAGTCTCGCTTTTTTCAGAGTTCATATAAAAAAAAATGAAAGTGTGTAAATGTCAAAGCATCTCGTTGCCCTTAGCAACAAAGAGAAGACAAATGATTTCAGGTGCTATACCTAATAACAGGGACAAACTTGATATTAAAGACACGAGGGAAATCTCAAAAATACACGTTTCTGAATTCAAGAAAACTAAATCTTATGACACGCACAGCTGATTTATGACGTCACAACCAAATGTCAAAAACTGAAATTACCACATGAAAGACTTACGTAAAAGAAAATATATCTATTCACTGCAAACATTTAGGCCTCACTGCCATACACTTGAGCTTCACTTCCTTACACATGAGCTTCACTGCATATGCTTGAGCTTCACAGACATACGCTTGAGCTTCACTGCATATGCTTGAGCTTCACAGACATACGCTTGAGCTTCACTGCCATACACTTGAGCTTCACAGCCATACACTTGAGCTACACTGCCATACACATGAGCTTCACTGACATACGCTTGAGCTTCACTGCCATACACTTGAGCTTCACTGCCATACACTTGAGCTTCACTGCCATACACTTGAGCTTCACAGCCATACACTTGAGCTACACTGCCACACACTTTAGCTTCACTGCAATGTACTTTAGCTTCACTGCAATGCACTTTAGCTTCACTGCAATGCACTTAATCTACACTGTAACACTTTAGCATCATTGCAATAAACACGTGGAATATGAAAATACATATATTTAAAATACATTCTTAATGTATTAAACCAATATAAAATATTCAGCAATTCAGTCTGAAAAGCGTCAAATAAGTGTGTTTGTAATTTAATGGTGATCATAAATTTAATGTACCATTTTTATGGTCTTTGTCATTTTGTTTAATTTATGATCACACATTATTATACTTTTCTAACTGCTGCACATTCGGAAATTTATTATCAAATTTTGTGTTTACTCAAGCGTAAATAATAGCTGCGAGTGCATTTCGAAAAGTTACAATTATGTATATCAATTCCGTAGAATTCATGTATTTGCATATGTTTATTTATTTGTTTAATGCAAATATCGATTGACCTCAGTTTTCATCAGTACAGTTTTCATCTAAACGTTTTTTTACTTAGCAACAAAATTTATATTTTGGTATTCATGAATAAAGTTAACATGAAATAGATATTTTTCTTATCAAAATTTCATCAAAAACTTCTTTAAAGTAAACATAAAAAATATTTAATAAATCTTCTTTCCTAGATACACATCTTATTGTATCCTCAGCAAATTTAAATTTGAAGTATTCAAGTTTATAAATATGTAATGCATTGTTTCAAAAGAGATGCAATTTTGTTAGTTTAAAGAAACATTTTCCATAACTCTAAAAATAATGTTCATTTCATGTTTATCCAGCTAGGGATAAGATGATCCATATACGTATGTGCCATGTATAATTTTTCCACTAGTCATGGCAAAACTGATTATTATTTTTTTCCTAATTTGTAATAAAACAGCGTTTTGCATGACACGTTTCCATATCGGAATACATCAGTTTGAATTCAGTGATTAGATTTAATATAAAAGGACAAGCGTGGCAAAAGTCAAAACGTTTTAAAATTTCAATCATTTTAACGGCTGAAAGAGAAACGAAATTTCAACAGAAGCGTGAAGCAGAAAATCCAGTTTCAATTTAAGCCAAAAATGGAAATGTAGATACGATGTGTTGTCACGTTTTCATGGCCTGAAAACGTCCAAAACAATGTTTTTGAACTTGTAAAATAAAAAAACAAACTTGTAGGACACTGACCACTTAATGAGGTTATTTCTTAGAAACAGTTTTCAAAATATCTGTAAACAATTCAAGATCCAGAATGTGATTTTTTCGTAAACAAAAATGACAAATGACAATTGCAATTTTGTCCACTCATCACAGCCCTAGCCCTAGTTGGAAAGCCCTAAATATGTATAAGTATGGTATACACATGGGCATACACGTAACTATCCATATCATTTCCAAAAAGTGTATTTCGAAATTTTATTTTTAGCTACAGCTAGTTTATTAAATTGGGATATTTTGTTTGTACAGATCTTCGCAATCTGTATTTGATTTCAAGCAAACAAGACAAGGATGAGTAAATATTGAGGGACATGACTTGATAAATGCAAATAAATCAAGCATTCAAAACTGGATGTTTCAGAAATGTCTTCATTTCAATATGGTCAATTCCTAAGGGGAAAACTTGGCCTTTGGCAAACAAGAGATCAAATTATATATTTTAAAAAACAAAAAAAGTATGATATTAAAACAATCAAGGGTGGAAAAAACTGATATGGGTCACATATGGCATTTACTACAATTTTAATGCATTTCATGCATAGCAATACGATATATGACCACTCAGTACTTAAATATGGTCCATCAAAGGCTATATATGGGCCATATATGGCATTTACAATTTTAATGCATTTCATACATAGCAATATGATGATATATGGCCACTTGGTGCTTAAATATGGTCCATGAAAAGCTATAATGCCACATCTAATTTCAGACAAGTAAGCATATAGCATTTTCACCATCCCTGCATTGTTTATTGTATATATGGAAACTCAAAGATTAATGCCACATATACAGCTATAAATGCCCATTCAAAGGACATTTATGGGCAATACATGGTTATATATAACTTATCTCCTGATAGGATCCTCAATTGCAGTTTGGACAACTCCTTATCCATCCCCCTAAAATTTCTTTATGTCAAGAATTTATCTTTGTATATAGCACATATAAGTACATATATAGTTTTCCACCATGTCAACCCCCTCCGTTTTGGTTTAAAAAAAAGTTTACAACATTCCAAGTATCCCACAAAAAGTTTTTCAAGATGGTTGCCAATAGGTGTTCATTTGTAAGAAAAATATGCTCAATCTTCCAAGGACCATTGAGGGATTTAGCAAACTTTTCTCATCTGTTTATTTATTTGTATAGTAAATCTCGGATTGCCATAAAATGAAAAAATAAAAAAAACTAGAAAAAAAAAAACACGTCTGAACAGAAATGCAAGTTGGCTTTTATGAGAAGTCGAATTTCATGAAAAATATAAGCAAGATTCGTGAAGAAATTTGAAGGAAATTGGAGAAGATGAAGAAGGATAAAAAAGGATAAGAAGAAGATGGAGAATGAAATCCAAGTTCGGTTGATTTCCCATGTGTTTCGCATAAAAGCAGCTTCAGCTTATTCCCTAAATGAAATAAACTCGGTTTGCGAGAAAACTATAAAAGGCTGACTTATTAATCCTTAAGCAAAGCCTCAGCTTTAGTGCCAATACACTCTTTGCACTTCTTTTTTAATGCAATTACTACAGAAATTGAAACGTTGTATACAAATATGCCATCGGTGGAATTTGAAAATTCACACATCCATGTATACAAGGAAAGCTTAAATTCAGAAGGATGGAAACACTTTCTGGTCTTACTAAAGGATAAATTAAATATATAAATAAATAAACTTGATTCATTCTAGTTCTGTTAAGAGATAAAATATACAGGTTGGCATAGAAGTCACTACCTCTCCTAATCTTAAAATATATCGCAAAATGCAATATGTTAGTGAAATATAATCCCGATCGGAAGTAGGCATGTATCAAAGAAGATTTCAAATATATAGTCGAAATTGTGACATGGCCATTATTTAGAGATCATTGACGTTTAGTAGGTTTTTATTTCCAAATGCGTGCAGTGTAATGAAGTTGATGTGTATTGCAGTGAAGCTTATGTGTATTGTGGAGAAGCTTATGTACTGCGGTGAAGCTTATGTGTATTGCGGTGAAGTTTACGTGTATTGCGGTGAAGTTTACGTGTATTGCGGTGAAGCTTATGTGTGTTGCGGTGAAGCTTATGTGCTTTGCAGTAAAGCTTATGTGTATTGCGGTGAAGCTTATGTGTGTTGCGGTAAAGCTTATGTGCATCGCAGTGAAGCTTATGTGCTTTCCAGTAAAGCTTATGTGTATTGCATGGAAGTGTTTCCAAAGGGGCAGCAAATGCCAAAATTAAAGGGAAGTGGCATCCCTTAACATGCAAACATTTGCTTCAGAAATCAATTTTTGCAGAAATAATTCTTGAAGAATAAGCAAGTTCAAAACTTTCATAGTTTATTTTGCAAAATTTATCAATATTATTACCCAATATTATATCAAAGAGTGATTTTAAAAATATGTTTTCAAATATTTTTTTAAACTTTGTTTTTACAAATATTTTCAAAATGTCTAGTTTTCCTAGTAAAGTTTGGAATAAATTTCACATAAGCCAGACTTTCATTAGTTTTGGGCAAAAATATTTGACAAGTCTAGACATTTAAAAACCTACCAGTTTTGAAATATTTGCATAAATTCCTAGACTTTTATTAGAGTAAGATATCTTCCCGAACACATTATCTTGATATATTTTACAGAAAGTATTTGGCAACAACTTGGAAGAGTTTTTATTTTCTAACCAATCAATGTCCAAAACATGAAACCCGAGCATACAATGGTTTAATATGCAATCTCAACGCAATTCAACATATCCAAACGTGAACAGAAAAAAAAATTACGTTAATTTAATTGAAAAAAAAAGCTATGGAAAATCAGATAAAGTTGGAGCTGATTAAGGGATGTTCTCTATTCAAGACGAGTGATTTCACAAGTTTAACGATTTTTCTACATGTGGTCTTGGTCCCAAGTACATCCAACTTGAACACAACAGAAACAGCCAATTAAGCTCGGATGATAAAAAAAAGGAAAAACCATCTGAATCGATTTCGTTTTGGATAATTTTTCAAATTGTTTTCTACGTTGATGACGCAAATGTCAGTGTGCTAATTGTGCCTAAATTCAGTTTATTTTTTTTTTCATTGGCCCTTTGAATCCTTGCACGATTCAGTTTCAATAAAATGCAAAACAATAACGAGCAAAGAGTCCTTTTCTGGATGTTTTGCAAACATGTCCATGCAGCTGGAATTTCTGCCTAATTATTTCACCAAAGGTTTATTTCACGAAACGTGGATATTGCAGGAAAAAAACTCATGCAATTGTGTTGATGCCAAATGATTTTTATTTTGGCAGAAAACCTATAATAAGTAAAATTTCCAATTTATCAATTACAGCATTTTTATTTAAAAAGGAAACAATTAGGCATAATCTGAACTACTAAAGTTAATTTTTAAGCTTATTAAGGCAATTTAGTAGTGGGTTCACCATTTCAGCATGACAAGTGAAACCTAAATATTTTACTCTGTCTGACCATTAATGGCCTTTTAACCAATGACACTTACAAACAGAATAAGTTGTCTGTTTAGTGAAAGTATGAAAACTAAAGTACAAAAAATGTGATGCCACATTTAGGTACCCGAACTGTCTGGGCAGTATGAGGCCAGAGTAAACTAGTGGAAAACCGCAGTGATTCTGGTGTGCAAATCGATCGTCAAACCGGTATTGGTATAAGGGTGGAAGACTAATCAAAGTATATAGTACAGGGTGGTCCAACTTTTCATACTTAAAGGGCCACAAGAAGACTTTGACAGGAACCCACTGGCCCCAAGGAACTTTGACAAAAACCCTGTGAGCCGCACTCGCTAATTACAATGTTCAATGCTTACAGTATGACTTTTTTCCATAAATAAATGCGTGTGTACAGCAAGAGTACAATTTTATGGAAATAATTAAATATATTATGTTACGAATGATCCAACTTAAATGTTTAAGGTTTTAACACGCTTCCTTGAATGTTGCAGAGGACTGTGACAGATGTTTTAGAAGCAGCATGTGGTAAGCGTGTTAGACCACCCTGATCTAGCAGTAGGTGTCCTGTGAAGTTTACCTCAGGGTAGCTCTTACTCATATGCAGTCTCATCTGGTAAAGCAAAAGATTAAGAGGCCTTGGGCGTAGAAACGACCTTGACCTACTTTTTAAATAGTAATAGGTGAGAAGCTCAATTTTCTTAAAACCACTTAAGTGAGAAACTTGAACCCTCTTTATTTCATGTGGTGAGCCACATTTATTTCCCTGCTTTAGAATTCCTCCCATGTTTTATTTGGAAATGTAATTATTTTAACAACCAGCTGCAATATGCTAAGCCACCCAGCACCGGTCACCACCAGACACCAGTTACAATTCTTGGGATGGGTTGACTATCCTAACTGCTACTTTCCACAGTTGTTTCCAGGCAAATTCCATAATAGTTCCTCTAAAATTGGCTGTGACAGCGCTACCTAACTTCACGCCTCACGCAAACCATTAATAATCATAAATGCTTAATCTCAATTTCTAGGTAAGCTTAATTCTTCAAATGTTAAATTAATCCTGCTTTGAAATTACAGTCTAGAACTTGTCTGTATTAATATTTATTAAGATTATTATGATGAACATTGTGAAAGTTTGTTAACCGAAACATCGCGCGATTAAAGAAATCCATGAAGCTAGGCTTATACAAGTCTTGTTGCCTTTTAACTGTTTAAAATATACTGTATAATTAAATGTATGATCTGCATTTTTTTTATTATACGATTATGTATGTTGAAGTTTATTTACAGCTTAGGGTGAATATTGAATCATTCATTGCAGTTGTGCGATACGAGTGAATGAAATTATTGTAATGGGTAGTGAAGCCGAATGACATATTCAAACATATTGAAGTTTGGTCTTACCTTTGTGCTGGGCACACAGACTTGCCCCAAGTCATTTTGGACACCGAAGGGATAGACCTCTTCCTGGGTGCTTGTTTTGGTGCAGGACGCCGTCCAAGGAGTTTCGGCAGTGATGCGGCCAACGGCTGCTGGCTTCATCTTTCTGGGGCCAACTGCATGACAACCGCATTAACGGTTGGCATGGTAGCACTCATCCACGAAAACCTGAAGAGAGAAAACAAGCATTTGTATAAATGAACTGGAAAAATTGGGTTTTTATTTTTTTCCATATTGATACGCGGTACGAGTCAATGGAAATTTTAGTATAATGTTTGAAGCCATGACATTTTAACACTAACTCCCGTACCACAGTTGCTCACATCGCATGAGCTTAACACCCATACCACAGTTGCTCACATCACATGAGCTTAACCCCCATACCACAGTTCTTACATCGCATGAGCTTAACACCCGTACCACATAGCTTAAGTTTGAGATTCAGCTTAGACAAGACAAAGCTTGAGTTTCTGTTTGTTGAGCAACTGTGGTACAGGCCTATGTTTATACATACTACGTACATACACTCAGTGGAAATGTTGGGCAGTAATTGAGTACATTGAGTGAATTTGAGTAACGAGTACAAAAATACCGAGTACATAGAGTAATCTGAATACAAAATGTACAAAAGTAATTGAATGCAAATGTACTAGAAAAGTACGAGTACAATACACTCGATTACAAAAATTTACTCACAATGGGCGATTAAAAATGTCCTCGAGTATTAACGTAATCTGAAATTAGAGAGTTTGTGAACGTTTTCCGTCTTTCCCTTACCTTAACGCTAACGACAAAAAAAAGAGGAGCCACACAAACGTACCCATTACGTTCAGTTAGTTTTAATTAGATGATTTAGCAGAAATCAATTAAAACGACGCTCCATAAAACGGTCACGTGACGAAAATGCAAAAACTCGCGTCATAAAAGTTGACGTCATTTGTAAAAATTACGATAGTTTCATTAACCATTAGAAATTTCTCATTGAGTCCAATTGCACATCCATGCTGAGAAAGTGAAGCCTTTGAAATAAACCTATGTTTCGCCATTATGGAGCGCTGGCATTTGGCTATTGTTAAATAAAACGGACAAGATATTCAACTATTAATTAGCTTTGGTGAAAAATGAATAATGTACTCCCAATTAAAAGGCCCTCGAGGAAGATGAATTTAATTTCAGAAGGCGAACCTCATAATGTTTAATCTCACAATCGCAATATACGCAAATTAGGAAGGAGAAAATATATTTTGCTTCGATTCCATAGATCATTTAAAATGCTAATTTGTTAAGATTGGAAAAAGTAGGACGCGAAGATACGAGCCTAGCATAATTAATGATAATTGCTAATTGCATCTTTTTCGTAAAATGCATATCGCAAAATGCAGCAGCTTTTCGTTTTCTCAAAAATTCACAAACAAATAAACAAACAATGGGCGATAATGACTCCCACCCTCAAATTAACGCCACCTGGCAATTAATTAAAAACGTATTAATCAACCTTGAATTAATTTAACTAATTAAGCTAAAAACAATATTAATTAATTATAAAAAACGTTGAGCGAAAAGTCATTTTTATATCGATAACTACACAGAAGTTTTATTCTGCTAATAAATTATTTACGAAAAAAATAAGTGGTGCACGATATTATGCACTCTAATTTCTGTAATGCTCAATTAACTAATGAGGCTAATTATATAACAACATACGTAAGGTAGCATTTCAAATATATATCCAAATATATATAATTTTAGTCAGAAAAATTATTGTTGAAATGCATTTAAATATATTTAAATTGCACTGTATATTTTTTTAAAAAATACATTCTGATATGTATTTTAAAATTTGTAGTTTCGTGGTTAAATTGTAGTATAAAAATAAATCCATCAGAGTACATATTAATGCACTCTGAAATGTTGCATAAAATATTTGTATTTATATTTTGTATTTGTATTTGTATTCTTTCATATTTGTATTATTTAAAAATATAAAATGCATATTTTACTAAATAAATTTAACGAAATTAATGAATTGCCAGTGTGCATTACTATGTATTTTTTATTATGGTTACATAAAATATATATTTTATAATTGTAATAAATACAAAAATGTATGTTCTATTGGTATTTAAATTATAAAATATATATTTTATGAAACATCTAAGAGGGCATTAAATATGTATTTTTTCTAATGGATTTATTTACTATAATACAATTTACCAATGAAAATATAAATTTTAAATTAAATATCAGAATGTATTTTATAAAATATATAATGCAATTTAAATATACTGTCGAAACGATATTCAGATTTTCAGAAATATAACAAACTTATATAATTTGGTAGGCACAAATATTTTTGAATTAAACCAAATTATATAAATTTTGTTATATATTTCTGATAGTCTGAATATCGTTTCGATAGTATATTTAAATTACGTGCTTTGCAGTGAAGCTGCCGTGCATTGCAGTGAAGCTTTTGTGCATTGCAGATAAGCTTACGTGCATTGCAGTGAATTTTTTAAAATTAGCTCAATGCTTAGTTATAAATATAGAACATTTCTATATATTGCTTCTTAGTTGAATTTATATTTATATATATATAAATATACATTTACATCTGGTATTTATTTGATAAGGAAGTAAGTTTAAGAAGATGGATTCCCAGAAAAGATTAAGGAATTTCCAGGAAACAGAAATCCGTTTTTCAGAGAAGATTAAGGTACTTTAAGGATTCTGTTGAAAAATAATAAAATGCAGCAAATACAACGGTGATGTTAAATCCTAACTAATAAAATAGTGGCTAAAGCCGTGTGCAAATCGTGAATACAATTTAGGGTTAAAAAGCAACATGGTGCAGAAAATCCATATTTTGTTTTAAGATTTGCCTAAGATGCATTTCGTGTCATGCATTCACACAGCCCTTGTTTTGGCGGATGATTTATTTACATTTTCAACCAAATGCTTAAATTGTTTTGTAAATGTTTCTCTTGTTTGTGAAATTATGAACAATTATGTCAGATGGATTATGTCAGATGAAATTATGTCCTTAAATTAGTTTTACAAATACTTGTTACCAAAATTCATGCGAAGGAAAACTGAAATTGCAAGTGGATTGAAATAATAAAAAAATTATCAATTGTTAGAAAGATCCGAATTTTGAAATTACTGCATAATTTAATTAAACATTTATTAATATTTTATACATCAAAATTAGATAACAAATTTCTTGAAATATATGCTAAATGTGCTTAAAATATGAAATTCACTTAAAATAAATTTCTCAGCATTTTAAATATTTTAAAATAAAGTAAAATACAGTATGTTAATAGAGAGGTTGAGCCAGCCAACACCTTAACGTTAACCTTAACGTTAGAGACGGGAAGGGAAGAACCACCCAACGCTCAGTCCGTAGTTCAGTCAGTGGCTCCTCCCTTCCCGCCTCTAACGTTAAGGTTAACGTTAAGGCGTTGGCTGGCTCAATCTCTCTATCTGGGAAGGATAGAACCACTCATGACATTTAGATTATTGGGTAGTTCAGTCAGTAGCTCCTCCCTTCCAGCCTTTAACGTTAAGGTTAACGTTAAGGCGTTGGCTGGCTCAATCTCTCTATTTTAGCATGAAACGTTAACATATGCTTAATTATTCTGAAACAATTTAAAATAAAAGTTCATTTTTAAGAAAATCGCAGATCATTTTCAAATTAAACATGTTTATCTAACATAGTAAGCATAAATTGGCACTGTTATTCCACCCTGTACACAAAGACAGATATGGGGCACAACCTACATGTAGTTTGGGGCCAATTTCACTCGTGGCAGAAACGAGTGGAAACAGCGATAACGCTTTGAATAATTTCACTTTGAAATGCCCAACCGAGCAGAAAATGGGATTCAATAATTGTGTTCTGATACATTTGGGACTCAACCGAAACATGTCGTTGTTACATTCAACAATATGCACTTGTACACAAACACAAAACCTTCTGTTTCAAGAAAAAAATTAGGGTCCAATCCCATAAAATAATTTAAACAAATATTTTACCCTAAATGCTAGGCAATTTAGCATTGCATTTTTGCTATGCGTGATTGCCTGCTTTCAGGGGCTTTATAAAAAAATTATGTAAACCTAATTTATTTGAACTATTTTAGCCTAAATTCGAGTACTTTTTTGCAGAAATATGTAAAAATATTATTGCAAATAATCAAATATGCCAAAAATATAAATTTCAATTACAATTTAGTGTTTGCTGATGTATTGTAGATAGGCAATCTAGCATTGCATTTGTGCTCTGCGTGATTGCCTATTTTCGGGGGCTTTTAAAAAAAAAATTAATTTGTATATTTAGTTAATTTAGTTAATATCATGCTTATGTGTTACTAACATGACAATATTCTGCAAAAAATATGTATATACAATATTATATTTTCCCACAATGTTGATAACATTCTCAAAAATTGTATATTGTGATAGGACAAAGCTTAAATATCTAGTTTCCGTTGTTATATTCTGCTAATATTTTGATAATGTTTTCAAATATTTTATATACTGCGATATTCTTAATAATTATCGTTTATATTCTGATAATATGTTAAATATTCTGCAAATGTGTGTTAACTATTTATTAATACACTCTACTATTTTCAATATTTTGCTAAAATAGTGTTAAGGTTTTGTTGATAATCCCAAATATTTTGCCAATTTATCCATAAAATTCTGCAAAACCTTATTCAATATCTGCTAATATTTTATTAACGTTTTCCAAATAATACTTCAAATATTATATCAACATTTCCTTAATATACATTGCATTTTTTTTCTAGTACACATCGTATTTTTTGATAGTAGCCTACTAACATTTAGCAAAAAAACAATAAAACCCAAGTAGTTTTTGGCAATGAAGCCTAAAAAGACCTTCACTTTCCGAAAGCGAAAAACTACTTTTGGTTTTCCGCAAAATTATCATTTCCTGGAAATCAGAAATCTCGACTTTTTGTCCAAATGTTCATTTTTTTGTGTGGGTACAAAACTATCTGGATTTTCGTTTTAGCATGATGAAAAAAAAGGGGCCTAAAGTAGGGCAAAATGAGGTTCAACTTTTCCCTTTTCTCCACTTCTTTTAACGTACTTTTCGTCCTCGTTTTTAACTATTTTTGCTGTCATTTTCTTCGATAAAGGATTAAACATAAAATGTCTGACCTAGATTTTCAACAAAGCACAATAAACGTTTGGAAACTGTCACAAAGCCAGACTTTTTGGGGCATGAGCAAAAAAAAATGAAGAAAAATCCCTTTAAAAACTCATTTAGTGAAGAAAACTGATGGCCCTATTTAATTAAGCCCTTTTGAAAATTAGCTAGGAGTTGAAAAAAGTGATTTTTTGTCATTTTGTAGTTAGAAAAAAAAGTGGGCGTGGTCTATCGAAACGTCACATTTGGAACATGTGGAGGACATGTTGGGGAGGTTAAACAACCGATAAATCCAGAAGAAAAGGTTCAATTACTCGCTCCAAATAGTTGACGATTGCTTATAAAAGAGAAGCCTAATCATTATAAATCGCTCCATTAAATACTTTCAAGATAAATTACGAAGAAAAGATGAAGAAGTCTATAAAAATAACAGATTGCAAAAAAAAAAAGGATCAAAGATGAGGAGAAAAAAAAATGGCAGAAATCTCAAACAAAAATTCAGCTGACCTCAATATCACTAATGACAAGAAAAAGACAAAAAATAAATAGGCAGATGGTGTTTCAAACCAACGGGTGAAAAAACCAAATATGGGCCAAATATGGCTAGACCAGAAATTGGACACGACTGGACATATATGGCCAGATCAGTCCATAAATGGCCAGGTATGACCATCGAGTGTCAAGTCTGGCCCATCGAGGGTTAAATCTGGTCCATCGAGGGTCAAGTCTGGCCCATCGAGGGTCAATTATGGCCCAACGAGGATCAAGTCTAGTCCATCGAGGGTGAAGTCAGGCCCATCGAGGGTCACGTCTGGCCCATCGAGGATCAAGTCTGGTCCATCGAGGGTCAAATCTGGCCCATCGAGGATTCATTATGGCCCATCGAGGGTCAAGTCTGTCCCATTGACAGTCAAGTCTGGCCCATCGAGGGTCATGTCTGGCCCATTGAGGATCAATTATGGTCCATCGAGGGTCAAATCTGGCCCATCGAGGATTCATTATGGCCCATCGATGGTCAAGTCTGGCCCATTGAGGATTCATTATGGCCCATCGATGGTCAAGTCTGGCCCATTGAGAGTCAAGTCTGGCCCTTCAAGGACTATGTTTGGCCCATACATGGCTATATATGGCCCATACGTGGCTATATATGGGCCATACGTGGATAGTTGTGACCCATACGTGTATCACCCATATATGACCCTCATTGGCGAAATATGGTCCATATTTGGTTCATCAGAATCTAAATAAAGCCCATACTAAAAATACCCCAATTTTTAATGTATTTTATCAATTTGAATCAATAAATTTTACATGAAGCATGAAAAATACACGTTTTAGCTACGATCTAGACATATATAAAATATAAGTCCTATACAGCACGTTTTTTTCCCCATCAGTGTACATAAGCCCTGTATTAAGCATTATCATTTCATTTGATTCCCTAATGGGCTTAAAAACTCCAATAATCCTTTATTAAAACCCATCTCCCGTCATGCACCGGGAGTTACCATGGGCACCCAGACATCTATTAAGCCCTATTAACATAATTAACAAAAACTGGAAACAAACACAATGTTTTCATATGGCATTTTTGGAATAAACAAAAGGGGATCCAAAATCCCATTGTCAGCACAAACGTATTGTTTTCTGTGCCTTTTGTTCTTTAGGGCTTTTCGAAACAATAACCAAAAACTTAAAGACCTTTGTAATAAATTCGAATTTCGCTTAAAAGCAACTTAACCTTAAACACAGTGTTTTCAAAGGGCTTAACAGGGAATCAGGAATTCAGCCATGACGTCACGGCTAAACTGATTTTATGGCTGATTTCACGCCATAGAAATACCCCTAAACAGTTCTATCGTTCTGCACGCGCGTTCCATCGTTCTGCACGCGCGTTCTATCGTTCTGTATTTGTGTTCTATCGTTCTGCACGTGCGTTCTACCGTTCCGCATGTGCGTTCTACCGTTCTGCATGTGCGTTCTATCGTTCTGCATGTGCGTTCTATCGTTCTGCACGCGCGTTCTATCGTCCTGCATATGCGTTCTATCGTTATGCATGTGCGTTCCATCGTTCTGCAAGCGCGTTCTATCGTTCTGTATTTGCGTTCTATCGTTCTGCACGTGCGTTCTGCCGTTCCGCATGTGCGTTCTACCGTTCTGCATGTGCGTTCTACCGTTCTGCATGTGCGTTCTACCGTTCTGAATGTTCGTTCTACCGTTCTGCATGTGCGTTCTATCGTTCTGCACGCGCGTTCTATCGTCCTGCATGTGCGTTCTACCGTTCTGCATGTGCGTTCTATCGTTCTGCATGCGCGTTCCATCGTTCTGCACGACCGTTCCATCGTTCTGCACGTCCCATTTTCCCACCATTGGCACAGTATTGAATTAAGGAGCTGTCGTCCAATTACGAGAGCACATCCATCTTCAAATTTTTCGACTTGGTTAGACTTGATTTTTAGTCATTCAACTTTTTTGGAAATATGAATATTTGTAAGTTGTCTAACTAACCGAATTTTCTTTGATAAATCTCAGGAGAGCTTTCTTATTCGCTTCTCCGTTTGTCTGCTCGCCTAATTACCTTTCAATTTCAAATCACGTTTGCTATTGATCCGGAAGAAAATGGATTTCCAAGAGGCTCCATATCAAGCAACCAAACGGCTTCTTTCAAACATCCAATCCGATCAGCGCAGATTATTTCACGAAGAAAATTGCACAAGTGGAATGATATTCTGTCAAGACTTGCATGAGGGGTTAATTTCTCATCGGGAAAACTGCATTTTTACACATATTTCACAACAAAACAAAAAAAAAACCAAGTCCGAGTAAAGGGTTGAGGTTATATAATCAGTAGATACTATGTATGGACTCGATATTGGTTAGTTTTCTCGACACTTGGTATATTAACGGAAACTGAAGCCTGATTTCACCGGAAGTTGATAAGCCACAGTTCTGGCTGAAAATTTAATGAAATGGTTACTTTTTGGCTAAAAAAACCTATGAAAAAGTGGCTTTTTTGGCTAAAAAAGTATGAAAAAGTGGCTTTTTTGGCAAAAATTATGAAAGGACGGTTGCCATGGTAATATCATCTCGTTCCACGGTTGCCATGGCAATATCATCTCGTTCTACGGTTGCCATGGCTACTCCACGCGCTTGTTTAGAAGAGTACAAATCCTAACCAGCCATCAAATGGCGGGAAGCCAAAAATGTGGAATTTTAAGACTGTATTTTTATGCATTTTTAAGAGCGAATTTTTAAGACAAGTTATCTGAGCTGAGCCTCAAGAAGTGCAAAAAGCAAGGACAGAAATCTGTTTTCTTTTTATTTTGTTATTTATGTATTTTTGGTTTAAGTTTTGAAGTTTCGAATCGAGGCAATGACCGAATTCCTGTAGATAAAAATCGTATTTTCCTCGGGGATAAAAAAAAAACTGTCCTAGACGTGTTTTGTACACAGGAGCCTGAAGAGATTTTCCATCTTGAAATTTGCATGAATCATAAAAAATAATGGCTCTAAGTCGTGGATCTTATTTTTCCCCCTGCAGCAACAAATAGCTCCTCTTCTTCCCTCCTCCCGGCATGCACCGCGCCATGCCTCTAACACTCCATCAATCTCCTCTTTTTTAAACATTTTTGAGTGGCTTTTTGCACAAAAATTGACTGGCTAAGCGTGAAATATATTCCAATGGCAATGATCGCGTTTCCATATCAAACCAGCTTTCAATTTTCAAGCTTTTTAGGATTTCAGGAATAAGAGATGCGGGGAGGAAAATGCATCCCGTATCATCTACAAATTCAAAAACCTTTCAATTCTTTAAGGGAAAAATAATATTTATGGGTCATATATGGCCATACCTGCATATGAAAAATTGTAACCGGGAGGAAAAATGATATATGGCACATATAGGATCTAGAAAATGGCATGTTCACGGACATAACAGAAATACGGTGCATCTGGGTGGAAAAGCTATATATGGACAAGTATGGGCCATACGTGGATATGTGTGGGCCATATTCAACCCTTGATGGACCATATATCTATGTATGGCCCATATATAGCCAAATAAGGGTCATACTTAGCCCTTGATGGGTTATATATAGCCATGTAATAGCCATACTTGGCCCTTGATGGTTCATATCTGGCCCTTGATGATCCATATGTGGCCCTAGATGGTCCATATTTGGCCCTTGATGGTCCATATTTGGCCATTGATGGTCCATATTTGGCCCTTTATGGTCCATATTTGGCCCTTGATGGTCTATATTTGGCCCTGGATGGTCCATATTTGGCATGGATGGCCTATATTTGGCCCTTGATGGTTCATATGTGGCCCTTGATGGTTCATATCTGGCCCTTGATGATCCATATTTGGCCCTTGATGGTCCATATTTGGCCATTGATGGTCCATATTTGGCCCTTTAGGGTCCATATTTAGCCCAGGATGGTCCATATTTGGCCACTGATGGTCCATATTTGGCCCTTGATGGTCCATATTTGGCCCAGGATGGTCCATATTTGGCCCTTGATGGTCCATATTTGGCCCTTGATGGTCCATATTTGGCTCTTGATGGTCCATATTTGGCCCTGGATGGTTCATATTTGGCCTTTGATGGTCCATATTTGGCCACTGATGGTCCATATTTATCTCTTGATGGTCCATATTTGGCCTTTGATGGGCCATAAATGAACCATACATTTTTTGGATTCTCGTATAGAATTAATCTGGACAAATGAAGGCAAGTATCACCACACATGGAGATGGGTACATGGCCATCCGTGAACTTATCTGGCCATCCCCAGAGGAAAAATCCATACATGGATGTATGGATATCCATAACAATCATATGGATACTTATGGATATCCCTTCAATTTTCATTCATTATTATATGTTGAAGCCATTCCCTATGAGGCATATATGGGACCCATTACCATAACCAAAACACCACTTTTTGGGAAAAATTGCCATTTTGGGCCAAAATACCATTTTTTGCGAAAAATGGCCATTTTTGC